>SJYC01046536.1:0-66101 GCA_006408675.1 Madoqua kirkii | reverse complement strand
GGGTGACAATATATAGCCTTGACATACTCTTTTTCCTATTTGAAACCAGTCTGTTGTTCCATGTCCAGTTCTAACTGTTGCTTCCTGAGCTGCATAGAGATTTCTCAAGAGGCAGGTCAGGTGGTCTGGTATTCCCATCTCTTTCAGAATTTTCCACAGGTTATTGTGATCCACACAGTCAAAGGCTTTGGCATAGTCAATTAGGCAGAAGTAGATGTTTTTCTGGAACTCTCTTGCTTTTTCCATGGTCCAGTGGATGTTGGCAATTTGATCTCTAGTCCCTCTTTCTTTTCTGAAACCAGCTTGAACATCAGGAAGTTCATGGTTCACATATTGCTGAAGCCTGGCTTGGAGAATTTTGAGCATTACTTTACTAGCATGTGAGATGAGTGCAATTGTGCCGTAGTTTGAGCATTCTTTGGCATTGCCTTTTCTTGGGATTGGAATGAAAACTGACCTTTTCCAGTCCTCTGGCCACTGCTGAGTTTTTCCAATTTGCTGGCATACTGAGTGCAGCACTTTCACAGCATCATCTTTCAGGATTTGAAATAGCTCAGCTGAAATTCCGTCACCTCCACTAGCTTTGTTCATAGTGATGCTTTCTAAGACCCATTTGACTTCCCATTCCAGGATGTCTGGCTCTAGGTGAGTGATCACACCGTCGTGATTATCTTGGTCATGAAGATCTTTTTTGTACAGTTTTTCTGTGTATTCTTGCCACCTCTTCTTAATATCTTCTGCTTCTGTTAGGTCCAGACCATTTTTGTCCTTTATCGAGCCCATCTTTGCATGAAATGTTCCCTTGGTATCTCTAATTTTCTTCAAGAGATCGTCTTTCTCATTCTGTTGTTTTCCTCGATCTCTTTGCATTGATCGCTGTGGAATGCTGTCTTATCTCTTCTTGCTATTCTTTGGAACTCTGCATTCAGATGCCTATATTTTTCCTTTTCTCCTTTGCTTTTCGCCTCTCTTATTTTCACAGCTATTTATAAGGCCTCCTCAGACAGCCATTTTGCTTTTTTGCATTTCTTTTCCATGAGGATGGTCTTGATCCCTGTCTCCTGTACAGTGTCATGAACCTCATTCCATAGTTCATCAGGCACTCTATCTATCAGATCTAGGCCCTGAAATCTATTTCTCACTTCCACTGTATAATCATAAGGGATTTGATTTAGGTCATACCTGAATGGTCTAGTGGTTTTCCCTACTTTCTTCAATTTAAGTCTGAATTTGGCAATAAGGAGTTCATGGTCTGAGCCACAGTCAGCTCCTGGTCTTATTCTTGTTGACTGTATAGAGCTTCTCCATCTTTGGCTGCATAGAATATAATCAGTTTTATTTCTAGTGATGTCCATGTGTAGAGTCTTCTCCTGTGTTGTGGGAAGAGGGTGGGTCTGAGTGGTGTGAGATAAAGGTAGGGCATGGCCAGAAGGGAGATATTCCATGAATAGACCAAATTCTACTGATGCAAGATTTGAGAGTTAGAAGGACCCTGGAGGGTTCTGTGCTTCCAGGGGTGTGAAAGCGAAGGTCAACCTGACTGTCATCTCCCTCCCTCCCTTCTTCTCTCCTTCCCTCCCTCCCGCCTTCCTTCCTTCCACAAATATTTATTAACCACCTACTATATGTCAGTCACTGTCGTAGGCAGTGGGAGAATCTCTGTAAGAAAAACAAGGTTTTCGACTCTAGAGAACTTGCCTCCTTACTGAGGAGACTTATGAAAAATTGATAGAAAAATATCTTATATCATGTCAGGTAGCAATGAGAGCTACTAACCAAACAAAAACAGTAAGGAAAGAGGCGAAGGTGGTGATTTAGAAAGGGAGATTCAGGAAGCTCTCCTTAAGGAGGTCACATTTGTATGGAGACCTAAATTAAGTGGATAGGTAGATCCTGGTAGAGCTGCTAGGTGAGGTGAGGTGAGGTGAAATCTCTCAGTCGTGTCTGACTCTTTGCGACCCCGTGGACTGTAACCTACTAGGCTTCTCTGTCAATGGGATTCTCCAGGCAAGACTACTGGAGTGGATTGCCATTTCCTTCTCCAGGGGATCTTCCCGACCCAGGGATTGAACCCCGGTCTCCCGAATTAGAGACAGACGCTTTAACCTCTGAGCCACTAGGGAAGCCCTAGACAGACATATTAAGAGCTTTCTCCTCATCTTGCTTATGACCTTGGACAAAGGACAACTTCCCAGACCTCAGTTCAGTTCAGTTGCTCAGTTGTGTACGACTCTTTGCGACACCGTGAATCGCAGCACGCCAGGCCTCTTTGTCCATCACCATCTCCCGGAGTTCACTCAGACTCATGCTCATTGAGTCTGTGATGCCATCCAGCTATCCTAGACCTCAGCGTTCTCATTTAAGACTAGGGTTGATATCAACTTCCAGTGGCAGAGGTAAGTGTTCCAAGAGATCATGAGGTTAGTTGGGAATACAAAGTGAAGCGAGTATAAGGGAATTGTGAGAGACTTGGCCGAGGATGAGTTAGTTCTTGCCATGGACCATGCCCAGGGTGAGTTGTGTGAGCCTCTTAGGGGATTATGCCTGCAATGCAGGAGACCTGCGATCAATCTCTGGGTTGGGAAGATTCCCTGGAGAAGGGAAAGGTTCCCACTCCAGTATTCTGGTCTGGAGAAGTCCATGGACTGTACAGTCCCTGGTGTGGCAAAGGGTCAGACACGACTGAGTGACTTTCACTTTCACTTAGGGGATTGCTGGCTGTAGGAACTGAGCTCAGAGATGAAATATGTGTTAGAATGTGAATGTCCAAACTGTTGAGGTGACCTGGGAGAAGTGCTTAATATAGACTATTTCCAGAGGTTCATGAATTCTGTATTACAGCGAATTGTCTCATGATTTTGCAATTGTCTTGCTGATAATACAGCCGCTGATGTATTTAACATTAACAACTCAGGCAGAAAGACCTGGTAAATCTTGGCTGCATAAGGACTTGACTACTTTGATCATCCCCTGCTTAACCCTTCACCCACCGACCAATCCCTTTTGAAGGATTACACTGAGGAATTTAGCATTGTCTTCACCTTTCCCTAGCCTTTTGGATCTTTGTCATTCCTCCCGGCCTCTGTCACAGACGTCGTTGGATGCCTACCCAGTAGTCATTATTCCTTCTCATTACTGAGGCTGAAGATACCATAAACTGTTTTCCTAGCCTCCTATACAGCACGGAGGTGCATATCACTTATCTCTTGCCACAACAGTGCTGTGTAACAAACTTCCCTCAGATTCAGTGGCTTGAAATGTATTAGCACTGATTTAGCTCAACTAGGGTTGATATCAACTTCCAGTGGCAGAGGTAAGTGTTCCAAGAGATCATGAGGTTAGTTGGGAATACAAAGTGAAGCGAGTATAAGGGAATTGTGAGAGACTTGGCCGAGGATGAGTTAGTTCTTGCCATGGACCATGCCCAGGGTGAGTTGTGTGAGCCTCTTAGGGGATTATGCCTGCAATGCAGGAGACCTGCGATCAATCTCTGGGTTGGGAAGATTCCCTGGAGAAGGGAAAGGTTCCCACTCCAGTATTCTGGTTTGGAGAAGTCCATGGACTGTACAGTCCCTGGCGTGGCAAAGGGTCAGACACGACTGAGTGACTTTCACTTTCACTTAGGGGATTGCTGGCTGTAGGAACTGAGCTCAGAGATGAAATATGTGTTAGAATGTGAATGTCCAAACTGTTGAGGTGACCTGGGAGAAGTGCTTAATATAGACTATTTCCAGAGGTTCATGAATTCTGTATTACAGCGAATTGTCTCATGATTTTGCAATTGTCTTGCTGATAATACAGCCGCTGATGTATTTAACATTAACAACTCAGGCAGAAAGACCTGGTAAATCTTGGCTGCATAAGGACTTGACTACTTTGATCATCCCCTGCTTAACCCTTCACCCACCGACCAATCCCTTTTGAAGGATTACACTGAGGAATTTAGCATTGTCTTCACCTTTCCCTAGCCTTTTGGATCTTTGTCATTCCCCTGGCCTCTGTCACAGACGTCGTTGGATGCCTACCCAGTAGTCATTATTCCTTCTCATTACTGAGGCTGAAGATACCATAAACTGTTTTCCTAGCCTCCTATACAGCACGGAGGTGCATATCACTTATCTCTTGCCACAACAGTGCTGTGTAACAAACTTCCCTCAGATTCAGTGGCTTGAAATGTATTAGCACTGATTTAGCTCATGAGGCTGGGAGAGTCGATTTAGTCTGAGCTCCGCTGTGGGTTTCTTTTGGCCTTCACTGGGCCTACTCACGTGTCTGCTGGTTGGCAGCTGGGATGACTGAGCTCATCCTCCATCAGGGTAACCTGGACGTACTCTCATATCAACTGCAGAGGGTTAAGACCTGCAGATACACATGGTCTTCTCAGAACTAGCATGTCGTCATCTCAGCCACATGCAATTGGCCAAAGTAAGTTACAGATCCAGCTTGGATCCGGGATGGGGAAGTACTGCCTCTTACGGCTTTCCTGGTGCTCTAGGGGTTCAAAATCCACCTTCCAATGCAAGGGGCGAGGCTTCCCCTCCTATTCCAGGAAAACCCTTCATGCCATGCAGCAGCTAAGCCAAGGCACCACAACTCCTGAGCCCACCATCTACAACCACTGACCCCCACATGGCCTAGACCCCCCGCTCCACGAGAGAAGAAGCGGCCACGGTGAGCAGGCCGAGCGAAACCAGGAGAGGCCGCCAATTGTGCCACGAGAGAAAGGGCGCAGCAGTGAAGACCCAGAGCGGCCACAAAGGAGTAAACAGACCTTCACAAAAGAAAGACACAGAAGCTCACGGCAAAGGCTATGAATCCAGGAGGAGAAGTGGAGCAATTACCCAGTCAACCCTAATCCTGGACGACTCTTCGCCTCGCGTGTGGAGGCCATGCAGTCATGAAGGGACCAGTCTTTGAGGAGAAAGTTGGATAGAGTCCACGCTCTTGACCATGCGGTAGTTGGTCCTCTGGACAAGCCCTAGAGTCCCCCGCCTACGGATATCATGTTATGTAAACAATACATTTTTTCTCATTGTTAAATCACCCTGAAACACTGGATATTCTGCAACTTACTGCTAAAGGCATTTCCAGCTTTGTTAACCATGGATTTTGGCCTCCCTTTTCTCTGATTTGGGAATTTGCTTTACGAGCAGAGATTGAAGGCTATGACAGATGCTGGGCTTACTGGCTGATCGCTTTCCCAGCCTCCCTTGGAGCAAGGTCATAGGCCCATTACCCGAGTGTTTACATACACCCCAGATTCTGAGTTAGAAAATAATGAAATGAAGAAGTGGGATAGACCATCTGGGCAATGGTAGCTTAGATGGCAGCAGCCTCTGATTTTCTGATGCATCACTGCCCCCTTGGAATAACCATCATGGCTGGTAAACCAGTGATGGATTGAATAAGACCAAAGAGAGAGAGACTAATTTGATCCAGAAAAGAAGGTTTATTAGAAGCCAAAGGACTCCCTTGATGCTGGGTCAGCATCTACCCCACACCCAGCAGCAGGGTACACACCAGTTGAAGTCAAAGAAGACCTCTCTTAGCTGAGCCTCATTATAAGCTTCCCAGGTGGCTCAGTGGTAAAGAATCCGCCCGCAGTGCAGGGGCCCCTAGTTCTATCCTTGCATTGGGAAGATCCCCTGGAGAAGGAAACGGCAAACCTCTCCAGTATTCTTGCCTGGGAAATCCCATGGACAGAGGAGCCTGCCTGGCAACAGTCCACAGGGTCACAGAAGAGTTGGACCCAGCTTAGTAATTAAACACCACCACCAACATAGGCACGTAATGCAAAAGCACCTTCTAGAGACAGGGTCCAAGAATCCCAGTCCCACTGACCGCCTGACTCCCCTCGACCCGCCTCCACAGCTAATTTGATCCTTAGAACCTGGTCTCTGCATTTGGACTCAGATCGTCTTTAGTGTGGACCCTCTAACGTTTCCAAGCAGACTCTCTTGCTGACCCTTGGTGACCCATGGACCCCCAGCTGTGCCTTCTTGTCCGTATGTTGCAATGTCTGCCACGCCACTCTGCCCGTCCTGTCTCGCTACCCGTGACCCCGCAGGGATGGGTAGAGACATCGTCTATTGCGCTCTGCTGTGGTGGGCTGCACGCCTGTCTTCACCTCCCACCAGCCCCTCCCATTGTCTTCTCCCATCCGCGTATCCTCCCCACCTAGAACAGCCTTTGGTGTATGGCAGATTTCCACCCGAACAAGGTCCAAATGAAGTGATGATGAAGTCAGGCTCCAGAAGAAAGCAGTGATCTAAGGAAGGTCCATTCAAAATAAAACCTGTTTCTTTTTTCATTGTCAGCTTCCGATAGAGAAACTAGCTTGTTTGGGGGCTGTTTCCTGACTCTTTTAACCTGGGTTTAAGGTATGAAGCAAGGCAGAAACATGCAGGTGTATGGGATTAGTACCCTTTCAAAAGGGACCCCAGCTAACTCCCAGCTCTTTCCAAGGCATGAGAATGCAATCAGGAGTCTTTGACCTGGAGGAGAGTCCTCACCTGACCGTGCTGGCACCTTGCTCTCAGACTTCCAGCCTCTAGCACCCTGAGGAATATATTTCTCTTGTTCAAAAGCCATCTGCTCTGTGGTAGCTTGTGTGGAAGCCAGAATGGACTGAGCCGTTTTCTCTCACCCTGTCACCGTGGCGGGACACTCCTTGATATGGGGTCAAGCGTAGAGGCAGGTCCCTGGCTCTGTTTGGGTTTGTCCTGCCTACTGTTTGTATCAATGACTCAGTGAGGTCATTGTTGGTATTATGGCGGCTGTCATGAGACCTGAAAGTGGGGAAACAGCTGTTGGATCATAGCCAGTGTGGAACATGGGTTCCGTGGTTTAAATATGAAATTACTCTCACTGTACAGTGCTGAGGATGGGGAGACTGTGAGTGTGAGGACAGTCAGCAGCATGACGAGGATGGTTTTGTCAATGGATGGCCGCTGGGTGGTGTGTGGACTGATCGAATGGGGCAGCCCTGATCCAGAAGTTTCCGTCTCAAAGTTGTTATTCTAGAGAATGTTACCAAAAAAAAAAAAAAAAAAAAAAATCTTGACCAAGACTGAGATTCCAGGAAACTTGTTAGTGACCCCCAAGTGTGCTACTAATCAGCTGTGTCCTGTGTGTCTAATGAACTCCTTTGGACCTTGGTTTCTCCAGCTGTGAAATAAGAGCCCTTTCGGCGATGAAGGCCCTTGTCTGCCTTCTGTCCTCCAGACCCAGTTCGGATGTCATTGTCTCCTCGTGGCCTTCATTTATGTTTCCCCTCTTGCCCAGGCACAGCTGGTGAGCTCTGTGTTTCATTCATTATCTGTCTATCCATCTATGCCTTCACTTTCTGCTATTTTATGTCATAAACATTTATCTTCACGCTTATCCTCTAAGTGCATGGACTTATTTATCTCTGCAGCCCCAGTGCCTGGAAAATAACAGGTGTTGAACAAACCTTTCTAACCAGAATAGCATTTTGGTTAGAATAAATTTTAATAACAATTAAAAATTTGTTATTAGATATCACTTAATTGTACACATTTCAGCTAAGCTTCACACGGCCTGGTCAAATCTCCTTTTACCAGCAGCAAAACTGACACCAGCAGGGAAACGGGGAGCCCCACATAGTGCAGCTGAAGCCGAGATTAGAACTCGTGCACCCTGATTTAGGATCCAAATTCTTTTTTTGTCTGCCACGTGGCCTTGTATCTCTGTCTTCATTCAAGTGACTTGCTGTTGTGCTGAGAGGTCCTGAAGCTCAATGGCGTCACGCAGTAGAGGTTTTCTTTTTTCAAATTTGGTTTGTTTGTTTTTGGCTGCCCACGGACTTTTTCTGGTCGTGGCAACCGGGGGCGGCTTGTCACCGAGGTGCACCGGGCTCCCATTGTGGCGGCGTCCCTGGCTGCCGAGTGTGCGCTCTGGAGCAGGGGCTCAGCAGCTGTGGTGCTCTGGCTTAGTTGCCCTGTGGCGTGTGGAATCTCCCTGGACCAGGGATCGAACCTGTGTCCCCTGCACTGGCAGGCAGACTCTCAACCACTGGACCACCAGGGAAGCCCCAAAGAGGTTTCAGATTGTGCTCACATTAAGTCCTTTGGCTATGGAATTGACCGGGACTCTGCCATCTTCACCATGTGACCGCCAAGGTCACCTTGGGCATCAGCATCCAGCTGGCAGCTGGAGAAAGAGAGGGAGCAGGGGCTGCATGGGGCTTCTTATGGGCCAGGCCTAGAAGGGACACAGTCTGCTTTGGCCCGTGTTCTACTGGCTGAAACACAGCCTGGGAGCCAGCTAGTAGCGAGGAGGCAGGCAGAGGCTGACCTAATAGACAGCTGCCAGCCTCTGCCGTGCCAGCCAAGTTCCCAGCGTGGGTTTCGATGTCTGGTATGACATGTTAATGTTCTACATACCTACCTAAAATCTCCCCATAGGCTCTGAGTGAGCTAAAAGTATATTAGGTGGTGTCGATACTATTATTATTATTTTTGTTATTTACACTGGTAAGGGAGGGGAAGTGGCAGACAAGAGCCAACTTGAACGACTTTGCAGTGTTTAACCCAAAACACGTTTTGCCAGGCAATTTCCCCTTAATCTTGAAACCTATGCGTATTTCAAGGGAAATTTAATCCTTGTGTTTCTGATTCATTTGTACTTAACTCATCAGAATGTTGCTTTGTAAGGCACGTTTGATGTACAAGAAGGCTCATAAGCCCTTTCATAAGCCTTTCAAACGCCTTTTCTCTTTGAAGCAGAAGTTTTGCGTTTTTTCAGCGCTAAACAGAACTAACACCAAAAAAGGCTTCCGCTGCCTTTCCACCCCAGAGGCCACCGATTAGGTGGTTTGTGTAGGTCAGGTGTGGACTCTGGCGAAATGGCCGTGAGGAGTGAAGACGCACGGCTGTCTGTTCCTGCTCTTTTGCCTCTAGGCCTCGGCTGCTCCAAAGCCTGAGCTTTCTTCCCTCATTGCTTACTTACAGCCAATACCTCCTCTTCCTTCAATACTCAGGTTTTAGCTCCCCTCAAGACCTGTTAGAGAGAGCTAAGCACACCTTCCTTTGTCTTTCATTACACCCTACCGCAAGAGCAGCGATAATACCAGTTAACCCGAATTGAGCTCTTCTTAAGTGCCAGGCATTCTGCTAAGTGTCTTCCTTTTGTTAATAAATTCCATCCTCCCAACAGCCCCACGAAGGAGGAGGAAATGGCATCCCACTCCAGTATTCTTGCCTGGAAAATCCTCTGAACAGCGGAGCCCGGAGGGCTACAGTTCAAAAGGTTGCAAAGAGTCGGACCGATTGAGCACAAGAACAGAACAGCCCCGCCAAGTAGGTATGATGTTCAGCCTCCTTTGACAGATGAGGAAACTGTGGACCAGAGTGGGAGGTCGCTTGCCCAGGGCCCCCAGCGGGAAAGCCCGCACGTCTGCAGCTGGGCTGGGCGTTTAACCGGGCCGCCCCTGGGAGGCGCTGGTGTCTCTGGCCCTGAGGAGGGCTTCCAGCACAGCTGAGCGGCTGCACAGTGTGGTGTTGACAAGCTGAAGCCGCCGGCTGCCTCTGCCACTTTATTTGGTGGGATCCTGGAGGGGATATTGAACACCGTCTTGTTTTTTTTCATCTGTCAGATGAGGATGCTCAGAGCACCCATCTTGCACGCGTTGTGAGCACCAAATGAGCTCGTACACGCAGGCTCTAAGTGCAGCCTGCCCCCATGCAACGTGCTACGCGTTGGATGTTACAACCCAAGGGGGAAAACGAGGTGTGGACGGTGTGCATTTCTCGGTTTTCCAGGGACAAAATAATGGAAGGTCAGTGAATGTTGTGGGAGACAGACTCAGACTCAGACAAGGCCTGGGCAGCTAGCACCTCGAGCTGGAATCCTATAGAATGTAATACGGGAGATCACTAGCCATCCTGGGCTTAGGTCTCTAAATCAGCCGCACGAGCTTTGGATAGAGTGAGTCACATAAGACCCAGCATATGCCAGCGCTAAGCAGGTGCTGTGTCGACAGTGAGCCCAGCTCTGGGATGTCACCGTCCTGCTTAAACCTGGGCAGCGGGATGCGCTGTCCATAAAGGGGAGGACGCTGTCCTCTCCTCTTACGCATCCAGTCCCTACCGGGAGAAACGCACACACACACGGCATCCTGTGCTTTCCACTTCTAATACTTTATTATTATAAATATCTTCATTGTTGACCATTTAGAAACTTTAGAAAAAAATGACGAAGGAAAAAAGATTTTCCCAAGTGTCCAACCGCCCCTTGACAGTTTGGGCGTATTTCATTCTCTGCAGTCTTTCATAGGCCTATTCTTACCACAGATGATGATGGGAGTTTCTTGGCCCCTGAGAGTGGATACATGTGGCTCAAATCCTTATTCCTTACTTTGTTCAGTTCAGTTTAGTTGCTCAGTCGCTCTTTGCAACCCCATGAATT
This sequence comes from Madoqua kirkii, assembly GCA_006408675.1. Classification (NCBI taxonomy): domain Eukaryota; kingdom Metazoa; phylum Chordata; class Mammalia; order Artiodactyla; family Bovidae; genus Madoqua; species Madoqua kirkii. The sequence continues at coordinate 55,673 of SJYC01046536.1, read as the reverse complement.
GCAGCACGCCAGGCTTCCCTGTCCATCACCAAGTCCCGGAGTTCACTCACACTCACGTCCATGGAGTCAGTGATGCCATCCAGCCATCTCATCTTCTGTTGTCCCCTTCTCCTCCTGCCCCTAATCCCTCCAAGGGTCTTTTCCAATGAATCAACTTTTCGCATGAGGTGGCCAAAGTATTGGAGCTTCAGCTTTAGCATCAGTCCTTCCAATGAGCACCCAGGGCTGAACTCCTTCAGAATGGACTGGTTGAGTCTCCTTGCAGTCCAAGGAACTGTCAAGAGTCTTCTCCAACACCACAGTTCAAAAGCATCAATTCTTCGGTGCTCAGCTTTCTTCACAGTCCAACTCTCACATCCATATATGACCACAGGAAAAACCATAGCCTTGGCTAGATGGACTTTTGTTGGCAAAGTAATATCTCTGCTTTTTAATATGCTATCTAGGTTGGTCATAACTTTCCTTCCAAGGAGTAAGTGTCTTTTAATTTCATGGCTGCAGTCACCATCTGCAGTGGTTTTGAAGCCCCCCAAATTAAAGTCTGACACTGTTTCCACTGTTTCTCCATTTATTTCCCATGAAGTGATGGGACCGGATGCCATGATCTTAGTTTTCTGAATGTTGTAGAAGCCCCAATATCTTGATACTTCTGCAGATACCACAGGGCCGTACCTTTTTTATCACTAACTCTGGCTTAGATTTCTTGTCTCTCCCAAATTCTTGTTCTTGAATTTGCTTTTGGTCCTTCATTTTTGGAAGAAGTCCTCCCATCATGCAGAGAGAGGATGGTTCTTCTTGGTTGTCCTGATCAATGCAAATATGTGTCTGGCTGTGGCCGGGAGTATAGAGGAACTTCCACTGAAGGATGGAGGCTTATAGGGAGGAGGAACTGCATTGAACGGCTTTCAGCAAACAACCCAAGAAAATAGCCAGAAAGTCACTGCAAATCCACGTATTGCTTTTTTTTTTTTTAAATTGAAGTATATATAGTTCATCTACAATGTTTTACCTTCAGGTGTACAGCAAAGTGATTCAGATATACATATGCATATATTCAGTTATGGGGCTCCCCTGGTGGCTCAGGTGGTGAAGAATCTACCTGCAATGCAAGAGACCCAGGTTTGATCCCTAGGTCTGGAAGATCCCCCAGAGAAGGGACTGGCTATCCTTTCCAGTATTCTCACCTGGCGAATTCCATGGACAGAGGAGCCTGGCAGGCTACAGTCCATGGGCTTCAAAGAGTAGGACATGACTGGGGGACTAACATGTATAGAATATGTATATAACTGTATATTCAATAATATATATATATATTTATATATTCTGTGCTGTGCTTAGTCACTCAGTCCTGTCCAACTATTTTGAACCCCATGGACTATAGCCTGCCAGGCTCCTCTGTCCATGGGGATTTCCTAGGTAAGAATACTGGAGTGGGTTGCCATGCCCTCTTCCGGGGAATCTTCCCAACCCAGGGATCGAATCCAGGTCTCCCTCGTTGCAGGTGGATTGCTTATTGTCTGAGTCACCAGCAAAGACCGTGAATGCTGGAGTGGGCAGCCGATGCCTCCTCCAGGGGATCTTCCCAACCCAGGAGTTGAACTGGGGTCTCCCATATAGCAGGTGGATTCTTTATTGTCTGAACCACTAGGAAGGCCCATGGATACTGGAGTGGGCAGCCGATGCCTTCTCCAGGGGATCTTCCCAACCCAGGAGTCGACCTGGGGTCTCCCATATAGCAGGTGGATTCTTTATTGTCTGAACCACTAGGGAGGCCCATGGATACTGGAGTGGGCAGCCTATCCCTTCTCCAGGGGATCTTCCCAACCCAAGAATCAAACTGGGGTCTTCCGTACTGCAGGCAGATTCTTTACTAGCTGAGTGACCAGGGAAGCCACATATATGTGTGTGTATATATATATATATACATATATATGTATAAAAGGATCTTTTTCAGATTCATTTCTATTATAGGTTAATGCAAGATATCAAATATAGTTCCCTGTGTTATATAGTAGATCTTTGTTGATTATCTACTTTATATATATAGTAATCTGTATAAGACCATAATCACAGAAAACTAGTCAATCTAATCACACAAGCACCACAGCCTTGTCTAACTCAATGAAACTAAGCCGTGCCTGTGGGGCCACCCAAGATGGGCGGGTCATAGTGCAGAGGTCTGACAGAATGTGTTCCACTGGACAAGGGAATGGCAAATCACTTCAGTATTCTTGCCTTGAGAACCGCATGAACAGTATGAAAAGGCAAAATGATAGGATACCGAAAGAGGAACTCCCCAAGTCAGTAGGTGCCCCATATGCTATTGGATGGCTGGATGGCATCACTGACTTGATGGACATGAGTCTGAGTGAACTCCGAGAGATGGTAATGAACAGGGAGGCCTGGCGTGCTGCGATTCATGGGGTTGCAAAGAGTTGGACACGACTGAGCAACTGAACTGAATCTGTATACGTTAATCCCGACCTCGTAATTTGTTTCCACCACTCTGGCTATTCCCTTTGGTAATCCTAAATTTGTTTTCTATGTCTGTGGGTCTATTTCTGGTTTGTAAATAAGTTCACTTGTATATATATATATATTTTTTAGATCTCACATATAATTGATACAATATTTGTCTTTCTCTGTCTGACTCACTTCGCTTTACATGGCAATCTCTGCGTCCATCTGTGTTGCTCAAACGGCCTGCTTTACTCCCTTTTTCTCACCGAATCTACTGTTCTTGTTCAGTCCCTGCAACAGCACTGTCACGAAGCGCTCTCACTGGGCCATCTGCGGCCCCCAGAGACCCACTCCCTCTCTGGTTTCCTCCACACACTCACACTCAGTCTCCCCCTCTCTGGTTTCCTCCACACACTCACACTCAGTCTCCTCTCTGAATGCGCCCCACTGCAGTTAATTTCTTCATTCTCCAAGTTGCTTGGGGCACAAGCCTCAGGGTTAAGCTTAACTCCCCTGGGCTCTATTTTAAAAGAGAATGTGAGTCTGATCACATTTCACTTCCTCATTCTGCCACCCTCATCAAAGCATGTGCCGCCTGGACCATCACAGCCCGGCCTCTCCACTTGCACCCTTCCTCTTCTGTGAGATGCTCCCCACAGAGCAGCCAGCACCATCTCCTTCCCCGTGAATCCCGCCCATGGTTCCCCTGCACCATCTCCTTCCCCGTGAATCCCACCCATGGTTCCCCTGCACCATCTCCTTCCCCGTGAATCCCGCCCATGGTTCCCCTGCACCATCTCCTTCCCCGTGAATCCCACCCATGGTTCCCCTGCACCATCTCCTTCCCCGTGAATCCCACCCATGGTTCCCCTGCACAATCTCCTTCCCCGTGAATCCCACCCATGGTTCCCCTGCAGACTCAGGATAAAATCCGCGGCCTGATGATGGCCTCCAAGACCCTTCTCGATCTGGTGTCTTGCTTGCCCTCTGATCCTGTCACCTGCTGCTCCAGGAGCAAAGGAAAGATTTGTGGCCCTTCCGCTTGGCCTTCCCACTTGCTATTCTCTCTCACCCCAGACACTTTCCCAAGGCAGCTTCATGGTCCTCACCACATGCAAACATACTGGGTGTCCCGAGTCCAGTCCAAGACCAAGGGCTGTTGATCCTGAGCTCATCCCATGTCTGGAGAAAGGGGTGACATTAATTTCTAACAGTAGAGAAAATCAAATGTAATGAAGTGGCTGTTCTGATGAGCCTTTTTAATAAAAAGCTAAAGATCCTGCGTGACTACGCTTTGAAACCAGACAAGAAGCAGTTGCTAAGCCCTTTCCATACAGGCACGTCCAGATGGGAACCATCATTGTGACAGAATGTTGGGATGCTGGTCAGTTTCCCCCCAAATCAAGGGGCCGTATTTTCTCCATTCAGCTCTCAAGGCTTTACCTAATTACTTCTTCAGTTCAGTTCAGTCGCTCAGTCCTGTCTGACTCTGTGACTCCATGGACTGCAGCACACCAGGCCTCCCTGTCCATCACCAACTCCCGGAGCTTGTTCAAACTCATGTCCATCAAGTCAGTGATGCAATCCAACCATCTCATCCTCTGTCATCCCCTTCTCCTGCCTTCAATCTTTCCCAGCATCAGGGTCTTTTCTAGAGAGTCAGTTCTTCGCATCAGGTGGGCAAAGTACTGGAGTTTTAGCTTCAACATCAGTCCTTCCAATGAATATTCCTTTAGGATGGACTGGTTGGATCTCTTTTCAGTCCAAGGGACTCCCAAGAGCCTTCTCCAACACCACAGTTCAAAACCATCAATTCTTTGGTGCTCAGCTTTCTTTATAGTCCAAATCTAACATCCATACATGACTACTGGAAAAACCATAGCTTTGACTAGATGGACCTTTGTTGGCACAGTAATGTCTCTGCTTTTTAAGATGCAGTTCATTTGAAGATACTTTCTGAGGTGGAGCTAAACTCAGATTTCTGGTGTTAACACAAGTTCGTGTGCCTACGCGGCTTTGAGGCCAAACAAACTGAAATATCGGCATTTGGAGCAGAGAGAGGCTTATTGCAGGGCTGTGCAAGGAGGCAGGTGGCTCATGCCTAAAAATCCCAAACTCCCTGCAGGGCTTAGCACGGCGCTTTTAAAAGCCATGTGAGGGAGGGGGCCACAGGATTTGTGACCAGCTTGTGTACAATTCCCTGATTGGCTGAACTAACAGGGTGGTATCACAGGGGTTAACACTATCAGTCCTTAGGCCCCAGGAGGCCTGGGGCTGTGGGTGCACGATGTCAAGTAGTTACCATCTTCAAGAACCGGAGGCTTTTTACATTTGCAAAGCAACGGGGACAATGTGCACCAATGCTACATTCTGTGTCAGTGGCAGTCCAGTCCTTCTTTGCGTCCCCATGGACTGTGACACGCCAGGCCTCCCGGCCCATCACCAGCTCCCGGCGTCCACCCAAAACCATGTCCATTGAGTCGGTGATGCCATCCAACCAGCTCATCCTTGTCGTCCCCTTCTCCACCCACTTTAATCTTTCCCCGCAACAGGATCTTTTCAAATGAGTCAGTTCTTCGCATCAGGTGGCCAAAGTATTATACTATCTAGGTACAAATACTGCATTATTTAGGCACTTCAGAGAGGCGTTAAGCAGAGGGTATGAGAGAAGGCCCGGCTCCCTCCACCCGCCGAGGCCCGTGGGGTTCCGCTCTGGTAGACTCGTCCTCATTCTCATCCTAGTTCCAACCTCTCGGCCACACAGAACAATCCGACTTCCTTTGTCCCGTGATGACCATAAGCTACTCGTGACCAGTAAGCAAGTGACCCGAGTCGTCTTCTCTTCATTAACTAAATCCAGTTTTTTTCATTCATGTGTCAGAAATATGATTTTTAGGGCAGCTCCCAGAATTGTAGTCTGGGCAATATTCCCTTTTCTTCTGTCCCTCAGGCACCACAGAAAGATGCTCTATAAGCTTCGGCACATTTGGCTTATGCCGGAGATGCTGCTCTCGGTGAAACTCACCTGAAGTGAGCAGGTAGGAAGCTGCAGGCATTGCTCCAAGCAGTTTGCACGCATTCATCAAGATAAGGACTGTTATTATCCCCAGCAAACAGGGAGGAAACGAGAGAGGTAACTTACTCAAGGTCACTCAGGCAGTATCAGTCAGCATGGGAGGCAGGATTCAAACCCAAAGCTGTTAATGACACTAAGTAAGTGTCTATTATTTGCCAAGGTCTTTTATGGAACTTACAGAATCCTTCATCCAACTCTGAGGGACAGACATCATTATGTCTATGCTATGGACAAAGTGATGGCTGTTCCCAGGGTTATGTAATCTGCTCAAGGTCACCCAGCTTGTAAGTGACCGAGCCTAGCTTTGAACTAGGTCTGCGCTGCCTTCAAATGAAGGCTCTCTCTGCACTTCAGGGCTGTACTCTGCTGCCAAGATTCAATAGGAGATCATTAAACACATGCCCTCTCCCTGCACCCACACCCAAGCCTCACACGCGCTGGGAAAGAGCTCTCCGTTCATTATGTGTGGTGGGTGAAGTTTATATATAAGGAAGCGTGACACTAATGCCATTATATTAAAAGTGTGAAGATTCCAATAAGTTTCCGAGCACACGTGTTACAGTAGAGCCGCCTCTCTCTCCCCAAGCGAGTGTAGCGCTTTCTGTTGATTTGCTTCGCCTCACACACTTATTACAGCGAGATTTCCCCCAGTGTCCCAGCCTCCCATCAGCTCTCATTTAGATTTTCTTCCTAGATGCAGCCATTTAAATGCATATCGGCAGCAATTGAGCCCACCAGATTTCTTTTCCCGATTAGCGGGGAAGATGGTCCTGTTAGTTATCAGTCTGTGAGCTGAGCGGAAAAATCTGGCGGGTTGGGCAGAACTGCTTTGTGACATGACCTGCTTTTGCCTGTGTCGGCAGAGGGATGGATAGCTTGCTGAGAGATGTTAGGTGGTGTGAGAAGGGGAAGGGGCTTGTGGAGGGGCACAGGAATGGGGATGAGGAAGGATGTGGAGACAGAGAGAGGTGTGTGGGTCTGGGTGCTTGCAGGAAGGGTGAGCGTCTGTATCTATAGCATGGGGTTAATAGAACAGATGGTCCATCAAGCTAGGTTTTAGGGAGAGGCACACAAGGTGGTGGGTGGATGGAAATTGGTCAGAGGGCTGGATGAGTAGGTCACTGCAGTCTCTGAAGCAGCTCAAGGCTTAGTGTGAGGCCCAACAGGCTCTGTTCATGGAAACCTGGGTTTAGGAAGGCTCCCCCACTCAGCTGGGAAGTGCTAGCTGGCTGGGGGACGTGCCTCCCGGTGTGGCAGTCCTCCCAGGCAAGATTTGGGGCAGGGATTACAGAGAAGAACTGCATGCTGGGAGTGCAGGCTTGCCCCCAGGAATGCTGGCTGAGCCGAGCTGAGCATGCTCAGACCCTCTTCCTGGTCAAGAATCAAGTAAGATTCTCCCCAAGGCCCCTGGGCAGAGGAAGTAGAGTGACGGAGGCTGGGGAGTTGCTCTAATTGCGCTCTCTCTCCTGGGGGAACGGAAGGGGCTGGGAAGAGGGTTCCTGGCTGTCACACACGGAGACTGTGCGCTACCACTGCTGCCCTCCTGGGGCCCAGCACAGTCCCCCCCGGGAGGACTCCCCTGAGGGCGTTGGGAGAGAAGGACAGGGCGGGGGAGGAAGGTGTGGGGACGCGTGCACGTTGGCGCGGCGTGGGGTGTGTCCGGGGCGGTGTGTGCGTGCATCGAGCCCTCCTGCAGCTGTGGGAGCCCTGGATGTCGCCGGGTGCCCCGAGGGCGGGGATGCAGACACAGAGATGGGCTGCACGGACAGGCAACTGGGTGACCTGCGGGTCTCATCCGGAGTCACGTGTGTGTGCGGGGCGGGAGGGAGAGTGGATATTTGGAGAGGCCAAAGGGGCGTCCGTAAGAGCTGTGCCTGCAGGAGGGGTGATTGTGTGTGTGCGTGCGTGTGTGCGTGCGTGCGTGTGTGTGTAAGAGAGAGAGACAGAGAGAGAGGCGCGACAAGGAGCGACAGGGAGAGAGACAGAGAGAGACAGGGAGGAGAGTTAGAAAAAGAGAGAGAGATAGACAGAGGGACAGGGAGAGATGGGGAGGAGAGCTGATAGAGAAAGAGGGAGAGAAAGAGAGAGAGAGAAGAGAGACAGGGAGAGATGGGGAGTGGAGAGGAAAGAGGGAGGGAAAAAGGCACACACACACACACACAGACACAGAAAGAAACGGCTTGCGGTGTTTCCCGTTGCTCTTTCTGCCTGTCACACTCTCGTTTTCCCTCTTCGCCCTCTGGCCCCATCATACATTTTCTATTCCCCTCTAAGGCATCCTGAGGAATGACGGCACGCTCAGCTCAACACACGTCCAGGCAGCCACATCGCATGCCCACGTGTGATGCTCCTGTGTACCAACCCCTCCCCACCAAGGAAGACGTAAAGACATGCACACTCTGATGCAGCCTCTGTGGGGCAGGCCCTCCCAGGGCCCCTGAGTTTGCTAAGTGCCTCCACGTTTCAGGCTGTGCACAGAGCGCCCTGTACCATCTCAGTTAATCCTGATGAGGCCCTCGTGGGTCCCAAGTCTGAGAAAAGAGGGAGGCTCAGAGGCATCACTGGCTCTTGCCTCCTGGGCATCCCGCAGTTACACCCCTTGGCGCCACGCTTCCTTCCTTCCAGGCCCCTTCCCTTTTCCCTGCCAGCCCTTTGGCCTCGGCTCCATCCTGACCACCCTCCGTACCTTTCCAGGCCTGACAGAGGTTCCTAAGGTCCTGGGCCCGGGATGCTGAAGGCCACAGGCTGGCTGGGTGGCGCGGCAGGCCACGGGTGGAGTGGAGGAGGCTCAGGCTTTGCGGCCAGGTGGACATGGGCTGGGATTCTGGCTTTCGGACCGAGTGAAGTGACAGTGCACGGGCACTCCCGTTTTCTGAGTGCCACCCGCCTCCTCTGTGAAATGGAGATGCTGAAACCCGCCTCCTGGGGCTGCCGAAGGGTGAGCAGGAGGCTGGTCACAGAATGCCTCGCTCAAAGTGAAGGTCTAGAGAAGTCTGTGTCTGTCCAGCTTCCTCCTGCCTGAGCACTCTGCCCCCTTATCTCCATCACCCCAGGACACTCTTCTGTGTGAGGCACAGTTAGAGGCCAAGGTCTTGATGGTCAGAAAGGGCAGCCAAGAAATCCACCCGTCTCTTTCTCCTGTCTCACTTTCCTTCGAAGCTACCTTATTTGTTTTTTTCTTTTAATTGCTAATGGCCCCTTGGCACAGGATGTCTGCAACCAGCCTCAATTATTTGTCCCCAAGGCTGCTTTTCTCTTACCTCTTGTGTCTTGTGAGGACCTTACCCCATGGGTATCATCATTTGTTTCTGTATTACATCAGGCAGCCAAGGTCACACAGCTAATCAGGTGTTGGGACTGGAATGGAAGCTGGGGTCTCTCCAACCCAAGCTCAGGCCTTTTCCCTCAGCCAGGACGCTCGCCTCAGGTGACGGCCCCTTGTGAAGGGCGAGGGGTGGGGGAGGAGGTTGCAAAGGTGCCCCCTCCCTCCCAGAGGGCCCAGCCCTTCTCTGGCCTAAGGTGAAACTTCTTGGAGAGGCTTGGAGGTTAATCCAAGGTGCTTCCTCCATCCCTCATTGTTGGTCACACCATCAGCATAGTCACCCTATTAGCAAGTCACCCCGAGCACAGAGATACCTTTCCTGACAAGCTATCGGGAGGTGGGGGGTGGCCCCGAGGTGGCTGGGGAGGCTGGAGTGTGGCAGGGGCAGGGTGGGCTGAAAGCCTGGATCCATCTGCAGTACCAGCTCCCAGTCTTCCGTCAGCTTCATCTCTGCTGAACATTCAGTGCAGCTTCCCCCGCTCCCCCCACCCCCAGCCTTTCCTTCCTTTTTAAATAACGGAGCATGACAAGGAGAGACGATGAAGGTCACAGCGAGATCCCTGGCGTGGGGGTCAGCCACACCAGCACTGCCTCCAGCCCGACCTCTTCGGAACTGAGCTCTGTGGCTCAGAGCAAGCCCTTGAACCTTCCTGAGCCTCAGAGTCCCCGTCTGCAAGGCGGGGATTATAAACCGTACCTTCTGGGCTGGTGAGATGACAGCGTGTTGGTATGGGAAGGCTGGGGAGCAGAGCGCCCGAGCGCCTGCGTGTTTCCAGAGCCCGGCTCTGTGGATTTGTGGCTAAGTGACCCAGGACAGGCGCTGCTTCCTACGGGGCCTCAGCGTAAGACAAGGAGAGAGGATTCTTCCCCGGGAGGTGGAGGCAAGGATCAAACAACAGAACCCGTGTTAGTGTTCAGCATCTGCCTGACGCCTGATGAGCAAGCAAGCTCCCTATCAACTGAAAAAGAAAGCACACTGTGAGCGCCGGGAGTTAAGTTTTATTTGGGGCAAAGTGGGAACTACATAGCCTGGGAGAGAGCGTTTCAGATAGCTCCGAGAAACTGCTGCCAAGGGGTGTGGGGGTCAGTGTAGCTGTGATTTTGGTGCAGGATGAGTGCGTGCAATCAAGCACATATTTCTGCAGAAAGTTTCTGCTCGTCACAAGGAGCATCATCGTCACCGTGAAGGATTTGTGCTTTTCTAGATACAAGATGATACAGGCATTGGGCCCATAAAAGCTTCTCCCGAAAACATGTAAGTATCTGAAGTCCTGCTCTGCCAGTTTTCCTCCAGGGCACAGAGTGCCTCATTCCTGATCCCCGCCCTGAGCTCTTCTCAGAAGGCGTTCAGGTCAGCAGCTACAGCGGCCTTACAGAGGTAGACGGCCTGTGCCCATGGCAACCGCCAATTTGTCGGGGCTTCCCAGGTGGCGCGAATGGTAAAGAACATGGCTGCCACTGCAGGAGACGTAAGAGATGCAGGTTCGACCCTCGGGTCAGGAAGCTCCTGACTGGAGGAGGGCACGGCGACCCACTGCAGTACCCTTGCCTGGAGCATCCCATGGAGTAAGAAGCCTGGTGGGCTGCAGTCCATAGGGTCACAGAGGACTGGACGTGACTGAAGCGTACTTAGCATGCATGTATCCCCCCAAACAAACAAACAGCCCACAAACCCAGACAAACCTATGGCTTTCACTCCTTCCAGAAAGCCTGCACTGCATCCGTGATGGCTCAGCCTCTGAAAGTTCCCCGAACTTCCTCCAGGTCAGACGCTCAGGGTGGCAGGACGAGATTCAGCCTGGGTGCCACCCTCCAAGATGCCTCCTTTCTCTTCCTCGCTGACACCACAGAGGCAGCTGGGATTCACCCCAAAGAGAGGCCTCAGACACAAAGAGGAGTCACTGATTATCCAGCTTGGACGGGGGGCTTGGGGAGAGGCCAGCCCGAGGTGGGGGCTGTTTACCCTCAGAAGAATTAAAGCAGAGGGGCGTTCCTCCCAGGGCTTTCAGGGTGATTTCGAGGGAATCAAACAACGCAAAGGTCACTATTTACTGGTAGGTAGTATGCACAGGGAGCAGTCTGGGGACCTGAGGCACGGGGAAGGCACGGCTTGGAGCTAGGACCCTTGACCTCTTGGCTCTTTATTCAGCTGCTGGGCAGCCTGCTGGCAGTGCTTGGCCTCTTGGGTCCTGTCCGCACACCGTCTTGGATGGGATATGATGAGAAAAGCCCCGGGGTGTGTCTTGGGCATCCTCCCTACCATGACCGCCCCGTCTGATCTCAGAGGGCAGGAGCTGGGGCAAAGAAGACATCCACGCTCCCAGGGGCGCTCCTGGGGTGAGCCCTCTGCCCTGTGATCACCTTGGACAAACACCCTCTCAAGGAGGCCCAGCAGCTGCCAAGCGCAGAGCCCCTCTGTGGCGCTCAGGGTGGCGCTTTGCTGATCCCGGTTGCCAGCTTTCTCTGCAGACAGCCACCTCTGTGGGACCAGGGAAGGCAAAAGAGAGATCCCCACGCTGCCCAGGGTGGGGCAGGGCGTGGCTCCTCCTAAAGACAGTGGAGGCGCTCAGTTAAGCAGGCGTCTGCCCCGCCCATGCCCTCTCTTTCTAGTCCCCTTCCCCTGGGGCCTGGGTCTCTCCTCTCTCGATTACCAGGAATTAAATCCCCAGCAAGTGAGACGGAGGCTTGGAGAGTGTCTTGTGCATCTCCCTTGCTTGGGGTCTGTCCTGGTCAGTGGAGGAAGTCTTTGGTAAGACCAGGGAAGCTCATTTCACCGAGGTGGGCAAAGGCCACTGGGAGTCAACGGCAGGTGGGGCCAAATACTGGTCACGGTCCTTCCCCGGCCATCTCCCTGTCTCTTATACACATCTATTTTTTTTTTTAAATGTTCACCTAGGTTCCCAGGTAGCACAGTTAGTGAAGAGTCTGCCTGCCAATGCAAGAGATGTGGAGATGTGTATAAGAGACAGCTCTTGCCCCCTCCTTCCTTTCCTCCCCATCCTCTCCCGCCATCACTGTCGTCCAGTGGCAACAGCAGACAAGCAGGCCTTCAGTGAGAACCTGCTCTGTCTGGTATTGCACTACATTCTTCTTTCTCATTTTAACTCCTGTAATGACACAACGGGGAGATTTCATTTCTCCCATTACAGAGGTGGGTAAAGTGAGATTTAGTAAGGCTAAGAAACTTGTCCCAAGATCACACAGCTAGCAAACCCAGGTCAGTCTGGCCAGGGTTTTAACTACTGTATTATTCTTCCAGGGACTCTGATCCGGGAAGAATTTGACAAGTTCCGTTATATCTCCAAGCCTCAGGGTCATCTGTCAGTGAGGTTCTTAAGGATAGCCTTCCAGGGGAGGGTCTGGTGAGAGCGCTTAGTTGCTCAGGAGTGTCCTGCTCTGCAGCCCTATGGACTGTAGCCTGCCAGGCTGCTATGTCCATGAGATTCCCCAGGCAGTGATACTAGAGTGGGCTGCCATTTTCCTCCTCCAGGGGATCTTCCTGAGCCCGGGACTGAACCTGGGTCCCCGTGTCTCCTGCCTGTCTGCCCCACTGAGCCATGAGGGAAAAGAGGAGGAGAACGTGCTTTGTAAACTGTAAAATGCAGCGGATTTGACGATTTGCTGAGAACGGGCACACAGGCGGGGTTCCTCTTGGGTGTTCATTTCTGTAGGTGAACTGCCTGGCTCAGCACTTGGCATATATATGGCAGGTGAGTAAAAAGTGCTTAAATAATAAGCTAATGATGATTAGCTGGTATTCACATCCTTCTCCCCAGCAATATTTTTTGAGCTTTTTAGAGATGAGTTTATTTGCGTATTTCTGGCTGAGCTGGGTGTCTGTGGCCGAGTGGGCTCTTTCTCCAGCTGCCGCGAGCAGGGGCTGCCGTCTGGGCGTGGTGCTTGAGCTTCTCGCTGCTGAGCCAGGCTCCAGGGCACACAGGCTCCCGTAGCTGTGGCTGCTGTCCCTAGAGCACAGGCTCAGTAGCTGCTGCGCAAAGGCTTATTTGCTCCGCACCGCGTGGACTCTCCCTGGATCGGGGACCGAACCTCTGTCTCCCGCACTGGCACGTGGATTCTTTACCACCAAGCCACCGGGGAAGCCCTCCCCAGCACCCTTACTCTCTGAAAACACAGAGTTCTGGTCTATGGAAGGGAACAGCGCTTGGTCAAGCTGATGGGACAGAACCTTTGCACCTAGAACCTTTGCACCTCCGTCCTGCCACCTGTGGAAGGACCAGGGTCTGGACAGAGGTGTGGCTCTGTCCTCTCAGGCTCCCAGGCGCAGCATCCCCTGAAGGTTATCAGTGCAGGTTTAGAAAAAAATAAAGGCCTGGAGCTTCGGCTGAAGGAGGCCGGCAGGCTGTCCCTTCAAAGCTTCGCCTTCTTCCTTTTTTTATTTTTTAATTTCATTTTTTTCTTTATCCAAAGGCTGCAGAGCTGAAATAATTTATTTTGGATCTGAATAGGATGTGATAAGCCGAAGAAGGGGCAGCCAGGGTGGACAGGGTGGAAGCATTAGGCTTTAAATTAGTCATTTGACGCCGGTTCGGGGACCAGAGTAAGGGCTCTGGCTGACAAAGAGGCGCCCGAGTCCCCTTGGCTGACGGCAGCCGTGGATTTGGGGCTGCACCTCCGGGGCCACCTTCCTGGCTCTGTGTTAATGACCGTCACAGTCCTCCTTGTCCACCTCCCTGCTTCCTTTGCAAGCCCTGTGACCTTGGGCAAGGCACCTCATCTCTCAGAGCCTCGGTTTTCTCATACATGAAATGGGGATGAGAGCCATTCCTTCTAACACAGATATCGACAGGCTTTTTCTGTAAAAGGGTCAGAGGGTGAAAATTTTAGGTCTGTGGGCCCATCTTTGTGGCAACCATTCGGCTCTGCTTTTCTAGTGAGCGTCTTGATGGAGAATACACAAACGCGCAGAGGGTGGAGGTGACTGTACTTTAAACCTGTTATTTACAAAAACAGGCAGCAGGGGGCTTTGGTCCCCAGGCGGAGGGTGGTTGGCAGACTCCTGTTCTGACTCGGGAGCTCCACGGGGTACGCGTGTGCAGCGCCCAGCTCATCCCATGACCTAGGCCTGCCAGACTTAATTTTCCTCTTAATGTCTGCCTCCTCAAGTCAATCTCCAGCGACGGAGCGTTCCCAATTCCAACTCTGATCACGTCACTGTATCTGCTTAAAGAGCCCCGTGGCTCCCTGCCGAGTTCGGGATGAAGCCCAGATGCCTTTTCTTGACACTCAAGGCCCTTCAAAGTCGTCTGCCATTTCCACAGTCCTAATCGTTTTATCCCCTGGACTAACCAGATCTTGGGCCCCCTTGGGGGATAAGCTGGAAGCTCTCAGCTCCTGCTCCTTTGCTGCTCTGGGACTTCCTCTCTGCACTTGGTGAATTTTCCCCATCTTTTAAAGCCTATTCAAATGGGCCCTTATCCACCTGGTCTCCTTTGAGTGCCCAGCAGCATCAGCTATCACCTCTGCAGATGACAGGGGCTCCTGGATGAGGACTGAATTTTGCTCATCCTAGGTGGGCTGAAGACAGGTGGGGGCAGGCACTGAGTGGCTGCCCTGGAGAAGAGAGAGAGAAAGGAGAGAGTAGAGAGGCGGTCACCATCCACCCTCCACTTCCTGGGAGGCCCTTTCGCCTTTGCCTTGCAGAGAGTCAGATTTGTTGCCTTAAGAGACTCTTTTTTTTTTTAAATGTTCACCTAGGTTCCCAGGTAGCACAGTTAGTGAAGAGTCTGCCTGCCAATGCAAGAGATGTGGCTTTGATCCCTGGGTCAGGAAGATCCCCTTGAGGGGGAAATGGGAACCCATTCTAGTATTCTTGCCCGGAAAATTCCATGGACAGAGGAGCCTGGCAGGCTACCGTCCACGGGGTCACAAAGAGCCCAACACGACTGAGCGTGCAGATTGGGGTGGGGGAGGGGGAGGTGTGACGGGCAGGGGGGACTTTGCTGGCGTAGGTGTCACCTTATTCTTACAATTTTCAGAATTCGGTGATATCTGGGGCAAATTGCTTGATCCCCACAAGTCTACTCTTTTTTATTTGTTTTGGACTCACCAAATGGCATATGGGATCTTAGTTCACCAACCAGGGATTGAACCCATATCCCTTGCTTTGGAAGTGCAGAGTCTCAATCACAAAGCCGCTAGGGAAGTCCCCCACAGATCGATTTTCTTAGCCCTAAAGGAGACAAGTGCCTGTTTCACAGAATGGTGAGTGGAATAGAAATAATCATTAGAATAATAGTGGCAAACATTTATCATGAGCTGGGCTTCCCTGGTGGCTCAGCTGGTAAAGAATCTGCCTGCAATGGGAGATCCAGGATCAGTCCCTGGGTCAGGAAGATCCTCTGGAGGAGGAAAAGGCTACCCACTTCAGTATTTTTGCCTGGAGAATCCTATGGACTGAGGAGCCTGGCGGGCTATAGTTCATAGGGTTGCAAAGAGTCGGACACGACTGAGCAGCTAACGCATCTTATCACGAGCCAGGAGCTGTCCTCACGCTTGACAAGTGTTAGCTCATCGACTCTTCACAGTGATCTCTGTGCGTGTTTTGTTTATCCCCAACTTTTGGCGTGAAAACAGGGGCAGAGGCAACTCCTACAAGTAATCTGCATGGATGAACTGGCTCCAGAGCCTGGACTCTGTCCATTTGCTTAATGAATGGGATGGGGGCACGTGTGCAGTGCTCAGCACATAGTAGGACCTCAAGAAACATCACCTGCTTCCTGCTCTTTGCAAAGATGTCTAGGCCAGGTGTGAGGGATGGCTTTGCTCGACTGGGGACAGGGCTGGTCTGTGAATTTTCTCTCCCTTTCCCATCTTCTTGCTGGGGAGGAGGAACATCTGGGCGTGCTGTGGATGCAGTGGGGGCAGGGGGTGGGGAGGAGGCCGGGGGATGGCGTACAGTGCTCTGAGCAATCTCACCTGCACCCATTAACCAGATGGGATGTGGAAATGAGTCTCAGAGTGCAGTAGGGACAATGTGGGAAGGAAATAAACACCTGGAGAGAAAGAGCTCTATTTTCTCTTTAGAGCCCATTAAGCTTAAGGGAATTCGTGAACTTAGTGCAAACCTAATTAAGCTCAAATAGGGATGCCTATGTGAAGGCAGCAAGTGCAGCGAGGCCTTGGTGGTGAGGAAGGCGGCCTCTGGAACAGAGCGAGGGCTCATAGGAAGGTGGGGTCAGGGGTAGACGTCTGGGTCTTGACAGCTGGGTCCCATCTATAATAGCCTCATTGATTCCGGGAGGTAGTGGAAAGTACACGGAGTTCTGTGTCTGACAGACCAGAGTTTGAATCCTGGCTTTTTTGTATCCAAGTCTTGATTTTGCGTCTGTAAAATGGGAATACCTGCCTTGAGATGAGATAATGGTGTTGGAGGTATGACCCAGTGCCTAGCACAGTCTGCTCAGGAAACAGCAGCTGTCCTGGTAGGGGAGGCATCCTCTGGTTGAGATGGAACAGGAAGAGCTCCTGCCCCTGTCTGCATGACCCACTTAGCTTTCCCTCCGCCTCTTCTCCTCCTCTCATGCAGAATGCTTGCGTTAAGGACCTCTGTTCTCATCCTTTCCCTGTGCTCCGTAATTCTGCAGGGTCCTCCCTTCTGAGGCCACCCTCAGCTATGTGACTTCTGACGGCCAACTTCTGATGTCAGTGCTGACAACACAATCCAGCGTTAGAAAAAGCTTGCACATTGTGCCTTGCTCCTCTCCTCCTCCTCTGTGATATTCTAGAGACCTCAGACAATCCCACTGGAGGATAAGAAGCATGTGGTGAAGAAGCAAGTTATCCCAGTTGTCCCAATTGAGGCCACGCTGGACTATCTAACTTCCGGCGGACGCAGCTATATGAAAGTGCTAGCTGAGGTCAACAGAGCCAGCTGGTTAGCACAGCCTTGTGACCAGCATCCATGGCTGCTGTCTGTTCGCAGCTGCTAAGTTTGGGGATTGCTTGTTACACAGCATTAATTGTGATATAAATAGCTGATATACTAAAGTTTTGGCCATCTTTCAAAGCTCTGTTCAAATTTCCAGGAGATAGTGTCAAGATTACCATGTGGAAGTGATCTTCCTCCTTAGGGAGTCTAGTTTGCAGCATCGGGCTGCAGACTTTGCTAGATCTCTGAGCTCTGTAAGGATCAGAGCAGCATCTGACTGCCTTCTGTGGGCTCACTGCCCAGCACAGAGCTGAAGCAGGGTAGGGCAAGAGAGAATGTTAGGTGATGAATGAGTGTGTCCCACAGGAGTGAGTCATTTCACACCAATGTTCTCTTCTGCACCCTCCTGTCAACAAAGTTGCAGGGAAAGGTGAAGTTTGGGTCTTATTTCCTCTTGTGTCCCTCAAAGTGGCCACCAGGAGCCGTCCCGCTGACCCCCCATGGGCTGAGGTCTCTTTTGTATCTTCTGATATGGGATGTGTCTATTACACCATGTGCAACAACGCCAGCAGTGACTATGAAATGATCCCCATATTTCATTTCAGGTCAAATGCTTCCCATGGGTAATCTCAGTGAATGGCCATAACCCTCTATGAAGGAGGGACCCCATCGCCCCCACTTCATACATGAGGAAATCGAGACTCAGAAAAGTAGACGCATTTGTCCAGAGAAACAAGCTGAGTCATAGCAGAGTCAGCGTTTGAACTGGACCATGGATGAGCCCACGGTCATCAGTGTTATCCTGTAGAGCAATGCAGTGCAGATGTGGATTGGGTGGACTGGAGTGGAAACAGATTTTGCCTCCATCAAGGAAAGCAACCAAATGGGTTGATTCAAACAATCAGACAGGGTGGACCAAATGGGTTGATTCAAACAATCAGACAGGGTGGAGCCCCACTCTCCCTCCCCAGGTCACTGCTGGCTCACAGAACAGGGGCTTGTGGAAGTCTGAAGGACAAAGCTGACCCCAGGTTTTGGGCTCTTGGTGGCTCCAAGCCCTGGGAAGAGATGGGGAGATGGTGAGGGTCTTAGCTCGGTTTGCCTGTTGGGTAGAGCAAAGGGTCACATGCCACTCGCTCACAGAGAAGCCCAGGATGGCATTCCCATACCCTCTGGGCCCAGGTGTGGTGCTGAGGCAACCAGGGTCCCCTAAGTTTCTGGGGGGCTGCTCTGCAGATCCAGCTTTCACTTTAGGCTGACCTTAGGATGGAGGAAGGCATAGAAAGCCCATTCTGGTCTCATGTCCAGTTTGCCTACTCCCATCCCTCTTTATCGCCCGGAGGAGGGAAAGGCCACCCACTCCGGGATTCTGGCCTGGAGAATTTCACGGGCTGTGTAGCCCGTGGGGTCGCAGAGAGCTGGACACAACTGAGCGACTTTCACTGTTACCGCTTTCCTGTCCCTTTTTATGAACAAGGAAGCTGATAAATTACCCCCAGCCGACTAACCTGTTTCATAACTGGTTCAGAACTGGAGTGAGGGGTGTGCTTATTTACCACCCTCAGGGACCTAAAGAAAGAAAAAGGTAGTGAGCGTACAGTCATTGAAAACGTACGAGTACGCTCATTCTGGGGGAAGGAAATGGCAAGTATTCTTGCCTAGAGAATTCCAGGGACAGAGGAGCCTGGTGGGCTGCTGTCCATAGGGCCGCACAGAGTCGGACACGACTGAAGCGACTTAGCAGCAGCCGCAGCAGACTCATTCTATATTGGCTATTTTTTTTAGAAGAAGGATTAGATGGGTTAGGGTTTCCCTAAAATGATAAAATTCTATGATTTTTCTTTGAGACCACCCATAGAAAAACTTCAGATAGTACACAGCATTAAAACTGGCACAATCGCAGGAGCAGTTTTGGCCACAGGATGATTTTCATGGTTATATATACCCTTCAGCCCACGTATTATAATAAATAGCACACCAACATTCTTTTTTTATCTTCTAGTTCTGGCAGGACCATTATCAAGAAGAGAGAGGCTCTAGTGACAATTCCCGTCTCTCTCAAAAGGCCTTTCATGTCTGGTCTCAAAGCAGTCAGGGAGGAGGCGGGTCTGACCTGGCGTCTTCCTGCGGCCATCCTCCTGGGCAGTGCCCATGGTCTCTGCTCTGTTTGGTCCAAGCCTGGAAAGATGCCTTTGCTGCCATGGACATTGTCCAGGGGAATTGTGCAGGGGCAGATTTCATGGAGATAAAAGATAAGCAAAGGAGAGATATGTGTGTGAGATCATGATAATGTGGATTGCTGAGTATCAGTGAGAAAAAGAAAAACCCAGGTCACCCATGTTCCTTGTGGGCGGATAAGGAAGGTACAGCATAACATCTGGAAAAGAGCGAAATAATGTGCCACGAGCCCCTCCTGGCTGCCTTGTCCTTTAAATACATGTTCACAGTCATCCTTGCAGCAACCCTGGGAGGAAGGATGCTGACCCCATTTTACAGATGGACTAGTTAAGCCTCACAAAAGATGAAGTGACTTGCCACAACTTACACAACAACAATGTGTCTGAGTTGGACTTTGAACACAAGCTTATGAAGGGACAGCATATTAAAAGGCAGAGACATTGCTTTGCCTACAAAGGTCTGTCTAGTCAAAGCTATGGTTTTTCCAGTGGTCATGTATGGATGTGAGAGCTGGATCATAAAGAAAGCTGAGCACCAAAGTCTGAGCACCGAAGAATTGATGCTTTTGAAGTTTCCCTAAAATGATAAAATTCTATGATTTTTCTTTGAGACCACCCATAGAAAAACTTCAGATAGTACACAGCATTAAAACTGGCACAATCGCAGGAGCAGTTTTGGCCACAGGATGATTTTCATGGTTATATATACCCTTCAGCCCACGTATTATAATAAATAGCACACCAACATTCTTTTTTTATCTTCTAGTTCTGGCAGGACCATTATCAAGAGGAGAGAGGCTCTAGTGACAATTCCCGTCTCTCTCAAAAGGCCTTTCATGTCTGGTCTCAAAGCAGTCAGGGAGGAGGCGGGTCTGACCTGGCGTCTTCCTGCGGCCATCCTCCTGGGCAGTGCCCATGGTCTCTGCTCTGTTTGGTCCAAGCCTGGAAAGATGCCTTTGCTGCCATGGACATTGTCCAGGGGAATTGTGCAGGGGCAGATTTCATGGAGATAAAAGATAAGCAAAGGAGAGATATGTGTGTGAGATCATGATAATGTGGATTGCTGAGTATCAGTGAGAAAAAGAAAAACCCAGGTCACCCATGTTCCTTGTGGGCGGATAAGGAAGGTAGAGCATAACATCTGGAAAAGAGCGAAATAATGTGCCACGAGCCCCTCCTGGCTGCCTTGTCCTTTAAATACATGTTCACAGTCATCCTTGCAGCAACCCTGGGAGGAAGGATGCTGACCCCATTTTACAGATGGACTAGTTAAGCCTCACAAAAGATGAAGTGACTTGCCACAACTTACACAACAACAATGTGTCTGAGTTGGACTTTGAACACAAGCTTATGAAGGGACAGCATATTAAAAGGCAGAGACATTGCTTTGCCTACAAAGGTCTGTCTAGTCAAAGCTATGGTTTTTCCAGTGGTCATGTATGGATGTGAGAGCTGGATCATAAAGAAAGCTGAGCACCAAAGTCTGAGCACCGAAGAATTGATGCTTTTGAACTGTGGTGTTGGAGAAGACTCTTGAGAATCCCATGGACAGCAAGGAGATCAAACCAGTCCATCCTAAAGGAAATCACCCCTGAATATTCATTGGAAGAACTGATGATGAAGCTGAAGTTCCAGTACTTTGGCCACCTGATGTGAGGAACTGACTTATTGGAAAAGACTCTGATGCTGGGAAAGATTTAAGACAGGAGGAGAAGGGGATGACAGAGGATGAGATGATTGGATGGTATCACGGACTTAATGGATGTGAGTTTGAGCAAACTCTGGGAGATGGTGAAGGACAGGAAGCCAGGTGTGCTGCAGTCCGTGGGGTCCCACAGAGTCGGACTTGATTGAACGACTGAACTGAACTGATGAGGAGCTGAAACCAGTTCTTTTTAAATTTAATCAGTCCTGATGGGGCAGAGGGAGATGACTTCAAAGAAAATGTGCTTTTCCTACTGTGGTAGGCTGAATTATGCCCAAAGATGTCTGTGTCTGAATCCCCAGGACCTATGAATCTTACCTTACAGAGTAAAAGAGAGTTTGCAGATGGAATCAGTGTTAAAGATTTTGAGCTGGGAACATTGTCTGCTTGTTATTGTTGTTCAGTCACTAACTTGTGTCTGACTCTTTGTGA
Organism: Madoqua kirkii; assembly: GCA_006408675.1. Classification (NCBI taxonomy): domain Eukaryota; kingdom Metazoa; phylum Chordata; class Mammalia; order Artiodactyla; family Bovidae; genus Madoqua; species Madoqua kirkii. The sequence goes on along the minus strand of SJYC01046536.1, from coordinate 34,613 downwards.
CCCCATGGACTGAAGCACACCAGGCTTTCCTGTCCTTCACTATCTCCTGGAGTTTATTCACATTCATGTCCATTGAGTCGGTGATACTATCTAACCATCTTATACTCTGCCTTCTCCTTCTCCCGCCTTCAGTCTTTCCCAGCAACAGAATCTTTTCCACTGAGGTGGCTCTCCACATCAAGTGGCTAAAGTATTGGAGCTTCAGCTTCAGCATCAGTCCTTCCAATGAATATTCAGGACTGAGTTCTTGAGGACTGACTGGTTTGATTGACTGGTGCTGATCGGTGAACTGTTGGGAAGAAAGAATTTGTGCTGCCCTACCCACCCACTGGCTCTACCTCCAAGGAGGAAGAGCAATAAGAATATGGGCAGGGGTAAGTGTCTAAAACACTTTGCAGCTGTTTGGTATTGCTGAGGTACCCAAGCATGTGATCAGAAGCTTCCCTTGTTGAATAGGGCACAGACTGGTTTGGGTGTGTTTGGAAGCTGGTGGGGAGTCGCAGGTTAGGTGGTGAATTGCTGGTGAGCCAGCATCCCTGGGAGATAAACTATAAAACTGATCTTCTTGCAGATGTGGTGGGTGTGTGCTAAGTCATCTCAGTCATGTCCAACTCTTTGGAACGCGATGGATGGTAGCCTGCCAGGCTCCTCTGTCCATGGGATTCTCTAGGCAAGAATACTAGAGTGGGTTACACGTCTTCCTCCAGGGGATCTTTCCAACCCAGGACTCAAACCCACGGCTTCTGCATTACAGGAAGATTCTTTATCTCTGAGCCTCCGAGGAAGCCTATAGATGTGATTCATGTACACAATGGAATACTGCTGCTGCTGCTGCTAAGTCGCTTCAGTCGTGTCCGACTCTGTGAGACCCCATAGACGGCAGCCCACCAGGCTCCCCCGTCCCCGGGATTCTCCAGGCAAGACCATTGGAGTGGGTTGCCATTTCCTTCTCCAATGCATCAAAGTGAAAAGTGAAAGTGACGTTGCTCAGTCATGTCTGACTCTTAGCGACCCCATGGACTGCCCACCAGGCTCCTCCACCCATGGGATTTTCCAGGCAAAGGTCTGCTCAACCTTAAGAAGAATGAAAGAGTGTCATTTGCAGCAACACAAATGCAACTAGGTATTATCATACTTGGTGACGTGAGTCAGAAAGAGACAAATACCATATATCATTTGCATCTAAAATATGACACAAATTAATTTATCTACAAAACAAAAACAGGCTCACAGACATAGAGAACAGTGCTGTGATTGCCAAGGGGGGAAGGGAGAGGAGGAGGGATGGAGTGAGTGGGCGTTTGGGATTAGCAGATGCCCACTATTATAGATGGAGTAGATCAGCAACAAGGTCCTGATGTATGGCACAGTGGGTTATACCCAGTCTCCTGGGATAAAACATAAAGGAAAAAATACATACAAAAGAACGCATGTATACGTATAACTGAGTCACTTTGCTGGATAGCAGAAATTATCACAACGTTGTAAATCAGCTATTCTTCAATTAAAAAAAAATAAGGATGCTGATATTTTAAAAACAGCATCAACAACAGAATCCAAACTGTTTGGCTGTTTTGACCTTCATGTTTGGCTGTGAGAATGAGGAAAGCAGTTTCTGACATTTAGACCTCGGAGCTCTTTGGAGCTGGCCGGGCACTCCCAGTGGGCTCTGCGTCCTCCCAACGGACACGACCACCCTCACGGAACTCTGGAGTCAGACGAGATCACTCTCCAGCTCCAACAAGGTGAGACAAAGGACAGGGCCGCTTCATCGCGCCCTCTGCGCACGGACACGAGCGAGGTCGCCGAGCAGCGCCCAGCGGGCCAGCGCGCCTCCCTGCCAGCTGATGTGTGAACCTGCTCCTCTTTCCCTGCTCACGGTCTTCTTTTCTCTGTTCTCCCTTCCTTTCACACAGGGTTCATTAAGGTCCCCAGGTAGAGGATCACCCCCGCTTTCTGAGCATCCATCCAACGAACTGCCCTTCTTGGAACTCTCCCCAGACCACCTACAAGAAGCTTCAATCCTGCCCTAAGTCATCTCACAGCCATCCATGGAGGCTCCTCACGGTTCCCCACGGGATGTGCGCCTCCTTGTTGCGAGTGAAGAAATCAGCTTCGAAGGCAGAGCACACTGCCGGCCGCTGGTGAGCTCCCGGTGACCATCCGGATCGGTGACGTCCACACATGAAGCAACCTAAGTCATCAAAGGTCCGCTAGAAGCTACGTCCAGAGAGCCCGACATCGCCTTCCCAGGGGTTCCTGTTGGCCCTGACCTTGGGCCTTACCAAAACCATTCTGTTCTTTCAGCCCAGAGATCAGAAGGCAGTGAAAGTGTCTCCCACCGCTTGGATCTCCTTTGCCTGAGCCTCCTGGGTCCTGTCTTCCATCAGCTCATCGGTGCCTCTATTCCTCTCATTCCCCCGAGTCTGCAGAAACCTGAGGTCTCGCAGGCTCCTTTGTGTTTTTTCAAAGGGATTCGGGTATTTCCCTCTGCCCTGCCTCTGTGAACAAGCTTTGCTGAAGATGTCAGTCCCCTGGAACATGAAAGCACGTCCTTTGTCCACATCCATGAAGAACCAGGAAGCAGAGGTTCCTGTCTCTAAACCTCGCCAGTGGCTCTGCCGTCCTGAGATGCAGGGCACACCCTCAGGACGTGGGCTGCCATTGATCCTTTCCCGAAGTCTGGCAGTTCTGTTTGGCTATTAAAAAGACCCTGCCACGTTGATGAATTATTTAAACCTCAGCAGCACTCAATTTATGCAAATCCGATTATCTGTGTAAGGGCAGGTTGGCTTGGAACAGCTTGTAGTTGTGATACTTATTATTATTATTATTATTTTGGCTGAAAAACTGGCAAATTCAGTTGAAAGCTGAGTTTAATTTCACCCAACGACTGCTCAGCCCAGAGCTGCCTCTTGATCGGGGAGGGGTGGGGTGCGGGGAGGTACCTACCCTCGGTTTCCATGGGACTGGTCTCTGCCTTGCTGTCTCCACATCATTTAGGTCTGCAAGGGCCTTCCAGACCAGCAGGTTCAACACCTTCCTGTTGCAAAGGAGCAAGCTAAACCCCAGAGAGAGAAACTGACCTGTCCCAGTTATGCAGGTTTTTTTTTTTTTTGGTGTGGGGATAAGGGCTCCAAGTCTTTTTCCAGATCTGGGATACTTTCTCCCTAAACCATACTGCCTCCCTGCTGGGAGATCAGAGTCCTTCCGTCCACATCTGTGCAGTTCAGTGAGTGACAAACAGCTTCACGGGGCAGAGAGAGGAGAGGGGATCCTTCAGTCTGGAGGCAAGAGATCCAGTCCCTGACTTGCTCTAGCATTTTGGCCAAACATCCAGATGCTCTCTGAGCTTCAGACCCGACTCTCCAAGTGAACTGTGAAAGGGTTAGAGTTGGACTAACAATCTCTGTGTTGTGGCTCAGATGGTAAAGAGTCTGCCTACAATGCAAGAAACCTGGTTTGATCCCTGGGTCGGGCAGATCCCCTGAAGAAGGGAATGGCTACCCACTCCAGTATTCTCTGCTAGAGAATTCCCTGGACAGAGGAGCCTGGCAGGCTAAAGTCCATGGGGCTGCAAAGAGCTGCACACGACTGAGCAACGAACACTTTCATTTTCGCCAAAGTTTCCAGCTCCATCTGACTGTCAGTCTAAGTGCAACATCCAGAACTGGAGTCGTGGGTGGGTGCCCTGTGCCCCCCACTCAGAGCCCCCGTTCAGAAGGGCCCCGCTCTTGGGTTCACGCTGTGCTGCTGCCATCTTGAAATTTTTAATACATTTTCAGCGAAAGGCCCCGCGTTCCCATTTTGCCTTGGCCCCACGAATTATGTGGCTTACCCTAACACAGCTCTTCTCAGGCGGAGGCAAGAGGAGAAGCTGGAGAACCAACTTCCTTTGTCAGCTGCCTTTTCCCAGGCGGGCTGTGAGCCCAGACCCCTCCTTCCCACGACCCCGGGGGGAACTGGGTATCACTGGCTGTATGGCAGAGGTATTTCTGGGAGGGTTTGGATGGCTGAGTGGCAGCTTTGGAAGGAGGAAGGGACTAAATAGGTTTGGCTTTAGGAGGATTGCTTTTGGTGACTGGGGTGGAAGATAAAATGCAAGGGATGGGCCTGAACACAGAGAAGAGGCAGGAAGCGTTCCCAATGCTCCCAGCAAGAAATGCTGGGGCTGGATTGAGTCGCAGGAAGACTGGGATTTGTTGCACGAGTGAAATTATAGCCACGCATGAAAAATGCTCACGAAGATGGCCTCTGGTTCTCAGGCTCTGATACCGCCTTTTTAAGTTCTCCACTGACCGCCTGTGGAGACATGAGATAAAAGCTCGCAGAATCACCTCAAACGAAGATCTGTAACCAGCATAACAACTGAGTGACTGAACAAGCACCGGCGTGACACAGACTCAGAGAGATTTCCATGGACTCTGAAGCAGGTGGCGTTGAGCTGAGGGAAGCCTGCCTTACTACTGCTCTTTAAGTGAAGCTAAGACCAGGTAAAGAAAAATAAGAAGGGACTTTGCACTTCCTCCTTGTCTCTGAGACCCTGGGGATATAAAAAACAAACAAGCAAACAAACAAAAAAACCCTGGGGATGCAAAAATAGGGCTTTTCTGATGGCTCAGATGGGAAAGAATCTGCCTGCAAAGCAAGACCCAGGTTCAATCCCTGTGGGGAAGATTCCCCTGGAGAAAGAATGGCTGGCCACCCACTCCGGTATTCTTGCCCGGAGAATCCCATGGACAGAGGAGCCGGGCAGGCTACAGTCCACGGGGTCACAAAGCCATGGGCACAACTGAGCGACTAGCACTCGCGCTTGTCTCTGAGACCCTGGAGACGAAAAAATCAGAGTCGGGCAGAGAACTCTCTGTGGGAGGGAACCAGAGTGATCCGCTTCCCCTCCCACCCCTGATTACTGACTGCGTTCAAGCAGAGACAGTAACTCAGGATTTTCAACAGAAAATGTGTGTGTGTGTGTGTGTGCTAATTTTGCCATATTCCAAGCAATGGATTCAAAACACACAAATGAGATGCTGAAGACAGAAAAAAAGGGATGACCCATGTCACTGCCCTATGGTTTCTCCATGTGTCTTTATCTAAGAGGAGAACTCGTCATCAAGGTTGACTAGATCCCTCGATCACCTGAGTTAGCTGCTAGGAACATAGACACAGTCTAGCTGTGAACTGCCCCCTTCAGTCTGCCCTCATGGAGACCAAAAAGGGTTTAACCATCACCCCTAAGGACAAACAGTGCAGCCAACAGTTCTAATATCCTGTGTGTGTTTTTCTTAATATTTAGATATTTATAAGTTTAGAGTTTCTTGAAGATGAACAATACGAAAAGAAGTCAATAAAAGTCTTAGATTGCAGATCAAGAGAAAAGACCTACGATGAAGGTACATCTCTTTAGACACCAGAAAAAAAAACCAAAAAACAAACACCTCAGGAAACTATTTTGTATCCTTGGCAGACATTAAGACATGGTCTGCTGGAAAAAGAATCAGAAAGTCAAAGAAGGCAAGTTGAGCGCTGAGAAGGATGTTGGATGAGATAAGGAAGAATTTCAATTAATCTTTAGTCGACAATCATCAAATCAAAACAAACTATAATTATAGACTGTGGCAAATGCATGAACAATGAGAATACAGCATATCAACACTGATGGAATATTGCCAAAGGTATCTCCTAAGGAACATTCACAGCCTTTAAGTTTCTTGAGGCAGGAAAGAAAAAAAATACATGGACTTAGCATTCAACTTGAGAACTGATGGAGGGGACCACAAAGTTAGCCCGAGGAAAGTGGAAGGAAGAGAAGAAAACACTTAAGTGGCGACATGAATAAATGCAAAAAGAGAAGAGGAGGCTGCTTGGTAAATAAATCTAGCACTTAATGTTTTCTCAAATGAGTACAAAGCAATCTTCGACAGTCTCAAAAATTAAAAAGGATAAAAAATAAATAGTTGAGAAAACATAAAGATCTCAAATAAATTAATTTCCACCTTAAGAGTTGCGTAATTGTGCCAAAGACTCTATGGCCTGCAAAGCCTAATATTTTTACTCTCTTTTCCTTTATTGAAGATCTATGAATGCAGGATAGAGAAGACTAGAGAGTACCACCACTTTGACTTGATGGGCGTTTATAGACTGCTCCATTCAGCAGCAACAGAAGTCATTCATTCAAATGCACATGGTACATCTACCAAGAACGGCTGTATTTTGAGCCATAAAACAAGCTTCAGTTTAAAAAGATTAAAGCCATACAATGTATCTTCTCTGATTATGAATAAAATTAAATGAGGATGATGGAGGAAAAAAAACAAAAAAAATAAATAGTTGAAATGGAACAGGAGGAAGAGGATCTAAACTCTGATAAAGCAGAAGTGTGAGCAAATAAACCTTCTTGCTAACAAATTTGAAAATCTGGATAAACTGGATAATTTTATAGGAAAGATAACAGTAAATGAAATAAAAATGATCTAGTGGGCATGACACAGCTGTCATCAGTAAGGCTGAGCTTGGGGGAAAATCACAAAGACCCGCCACTAAAGTGGTGAAATCTTAGGTGGCTGGGTAAACCCTTCTAAACCTTCATAAAACAAAGAACTACTCTGTGTAAAATTTTGCAGAGGATAGAAAAATATGGGAAACAGACTGAATTTTAGAAGGTGATGCAGCAATTTTGAGAGAGAAATTTGTGATTCAAGGTTTTATACCCAGGCAAACATAGTCGACAGAGAGACTTCCTTGGCTATGGAAGGGCTCATGAACTGCCTCTCACAGTAGAGGGGACCTGCCACATTAGTGGAAAAGAATGGATCAGTCAGTAAATGATGTTGGGATTGACTGTTCATAAAATACATGGACTCAGATCCCTGCCTCATGTAGATTACTCAATTCCAAGTAAGCTCAAGATAAGAAAAGTTTTAGGAAGCATATTTGGGTTAAAAAAAAAGTAAATATTTACCGGATTCAGAATGGGGTAAACCTAAGCAGTAAAAACATACAATAAAGGAAAATATTAGTAGATTTGACAAAATAAATAAAACTATTCTAGGAATTCCCTGGTGATCTGGTGGCTGCTGCTGCTGCTGCTTTGCTTCAGTCGTGTCCGACTCTGTGCGACCCCAGAGACGGCAGCCCACCAGGCTCCCCCGTCCCTGGGATTCTTCAGGCAAGAACACTGGAGTGGGTTTTCATCATTTCCACTGCCAAGGATGTGGGTTCAATCTCTGGTCAGGGAATTAAGATCCTACAAGCTTCATGGTGTGGCAAAAATTAAAAAAGAAAATCATTATGCTTCAAAAATTCTATAAACCAAGTTCAAAAGATAATATAAACCTAGGATATATTGACAGAATATATGACAGACAAATGATTAAGAGATAGATGAGACAATCAAACAAGCTCCAATAAGGAAATGGACAAAGGATGCGCGTGTGTAATTCAGTTACAAAAGAAACACAAAGTCCGCTACTTGACAAACAAGAGCAAAGAGTGGCTCTCATGATCACAGAAGCAAAAATTAAAGCAAGACTGAGATGGCATCTTCACCCACCAAGCTGGCAGGAAAAAAAAGGAGGCTACTATCCCCAGTGCTAAGTGAGCCTGTGGAGGAAACAGGCATTTTCTTAAATGGCAGATGGTGTATCAGAGAGGTACATCATCTGTAGAAGGCAGTTAGGGTAAATGTGACCGCAGCTGCGAATACATCCATTTCTTTGACCCAGCAGTTATATTTCTAGAAATGGACTCCTAACTCTAACTATATATAAATGTCTGCAAACGTTTATGGGTAAGGACATTTACTGGGGCTTTATTTAGAAGAGTGAATTCCAAAATCGGGAGAGTGGTTAAATTATGTACTATCATCAGGTGGAGTATTATGTAGCCATTAACAGTGAAATAGAGGAAGGAATGTAATGCCATGTGAAATGCTCATATTATGTGGTCAGGTAGAAAAAGTGGAGGGCAGAGAATCTCGTGTGTGTGTGTGTGTGTGTGTGTGTGTGTGTGTGTGTGTACCTACGTATGTGGACGACTGAGTGCGAGCGAATATGCATGTGGGAGGCCTTGAATAACAGCAAAATATCAAGAGTGGTTTTTCTTCCTTGTGCTTTTCTGTATTTTTCAAAATCTCTGCAGGGCCCATACATGACTCTTTAACTTAAGGGAAAAACCAGCTACAATTTTCTGTCATGCACATTACCCTCCTCACTTTTTTCTTCACATCTTTGCGCAGTAGACAAACGGAACCGGAGGTCCGCCCGGGCCTCCTGTCCTCTGCCTCAGTGTAGCAGCGCTCAGATTCTGCCCCGGCTTCAGGGAGTCTCTGTGCCACTTCTCCCTGGCTCTGCTCTGCTCCCGGTCTCTGTTCGCCCACTTGATTTTCACGTTTCTTCGCATCTGTCTGAGCACAAAGTCCAGCCGCTTTCCTCGGTGCAGGAGCAAGCGTGCCCTATCGCTTGTGCAGGAGTTAGTAGCTTGTCTGACACGTGGGGGCTCACGGAAAGGTCTCCCACCTCCTACAACAGGGGGTCCCTGCCTGTCTGCCTGTTCCCTCTCTTCTCCCTTCCCTCCTCAACTCCTCCTCCATGACCATCTGCTCTTGGAGTTGCAAGAAAAGTTTCCCCTCGTTTCACCCAAGTGGATCCCCACATTTACCCATTTCTCCCCGTGTAACTTACCCAAACAAATGCCATTTTCTCACCAACAGAATTCTGGTAGGGACAGGGAGAGGGGAGGTAACAATTTTGCCATCTCGTTAGATCAACATTGGAGAAGGCAGTGGCACCCCACTCCAGTACTCTTGCCTGGAAAATCACTCCCATGGATGGAGGAGCCTGGTAGGCAGCGGTCTATGGGGTCACACAGAGTCGGACACAACTGAAGCGACGCAGCAGCAGCAGCAGCAGCAGCAGATCAAGGTATTTTCTAAGCCTGATGCGCACCCAGTGCTAGTCGCTGCCTTCCTCGCCTTACACTGCTGTTGCCGCTGCCTTTTCACTCGCATCATAACAGCTTCACAGGGAGCCCAGGTTCCAAAGTGGCTCCTTTTTTATCAGCTGGATAGGTGACCCATTGGTTAAGACTACTGTTTCTCTAAAAGTCTCTGCATTTGCCTAATTTATTTGGGCTGCTGCATCCTCTTCACGTTGAATTAGACTGAATTGCTGAGGTTTTCTTTAGGAAGGACGGCTCCTGTGAATGGAGACCTTGCACAGGCCGGGGGATGCGCTACCTGCTGGGACACATTATCCCCACAGGTGCCGCAAATCCTTTCTGGAATAGGGCAGGTGTGTACATACATCCTAAAAATACATGATCTCGTTTGACCCTCACAGCCACCCAGGGCAGCATCCCCGTCACAGGTGAGGTTGACAGGAGTGGAAAATACTGGAGATTTTGCAGTGGCAATTGCTGGCTTAGGAGTCAACCTCAGGCCAACCAGCTTGGCCATCCTGAGGGATGCAGCTATAAGCCTGTAAGTGCCGAGGACTGCCAGGAGCCACCAATAGCTAGGAAGGGACGAGGAAAGAGTCTTCTCTAGTATCTTCAGAGAGAACATGGCCCTGTGAATACGTTGATATCAATGCTGGGAGAAAATATATTTTTATCATTTAAAATCACCCAATTTGTGATCGTTTATTCTAACAGCCTTGGGAAACGAACATACTTCTTCTTTTCTGCCCTTGTGGCCTGAGAACCATATCCTGCAAAAGAACCACATGTGGCTGAAGATTATTGACAATTGATGCACACAAGGTGAATAGGAATTGTTCAGGGGATGGGAGGGCATTGAAGAAAAGAGTTTAAAAGGACCAAGGAGAAGGAGAGAAAATGTACAAGGGTGGCGGTCTGTGCCAAGCAGGAGAGGTGGCCACCTGGAGATCTCAGACAGCGTAGGACCAGTCTGCTGTCCTAGGACAGGGTTGGGGGTGCAAGATGAAGAGGCCGCAGAAGCATGTCCAGATTCTCACCGTCCTGTGGGCTGCTTATGATCTAATTGCTTAAACTTGAAAGACAGAGCCACATTCAGTGGCTCCCAGATTTCTCTCTCTCTGAACTAGAAACAGTAGCTTATAAATGGTACCCCCCTCTCCTTTCCATTATGGAGGGTGCTGGTCTGAACGCTTCCCCCAAAGGGCAATGCTTTTCTGTTTCTCCGGAGGGTTTTCCACAAGCTCCAAGGTTGGCACTCACCTCTTGCGTGCTGTGTCGGACATGATTTTTCATGGAAGATGCCAGCACTGTTGCTTGGCAAATCCAGACTTGTGTTGTATGTAGGGAGCCTCCTGAGCATTACTGTGTGTTATGTTCTGAGAGAAAATTGATATGACAGAATTAATAGCTATGAGACCCACGAGCTTCTTGCCCCACCTCATCCCACCATCCCTCCTATTTCAGGCAGGACCCCACTCTGCTGTTGATGGGATCATCTTCCTCACCTGCGCCCGCCACTTTAACCTTTGTGCAGTTCCCCTGAGCACCAATCAGATCTCCTTGCAGGATCCCAACTGTTTTCTGCCTGGAATATTCCCTCCTCACTTCTTGTTACCAAACCGAACTTGTGTCCACTTGCCCGAGTGTGCAGTAAAGCCAGTCTACTGACGTCGGGTTGTGGCGAAAAAAATTCTATGTTCACTGTAGGGCTCCAAGCAAGGCAAATGGGCAGCTCATGCTCAAAATACCCAAACTCCCGCTGGAGTTCAGGGAAGGGGTTTTAAAGGCAGTGTGAGGTGTACCTGTGGCCAATTCATGTTGGTGTAAGGCGAAAACCATCACAATATTGCCACGTAATTATTCTCCAATTAAAGTAAATAGATTAATTAGAAAAATAAAGGCAGTGTGAGGGAGGGCACTGCGGGTGCATGACCAGCTCATGCACGATGCTCGGCTTGGTTGGCGTGAAGGTGAAGTATTGAAGCATCACCAGCCATCTGGTTTCAACCGGTCTCAGGTCTATATTCTGTGGTCAGCAGTTTCCAACTGGTGGGGGTCTGCGATGTATGTTCAGCCTTTATCTGTATCTTTCAGGGAACTGGTGGGGGGTGGTCCCTGATTCTATCATGGGGCTGATTTATAGTCTAAATTGTTACTTGGTTTTTAAGCCTAACAGCTCTTCTTTCTGGAGAAGGCAATGGCATCCACTCCAGTACTCTTGCCTGGCAAATCCCATGGACGGAGGAGCCTGGTGGGCTGTCGTCTATAGGGTCGCTAGGAGTCAGACACGGCTGAACGACTTCCCTTTCACTTTTCACTTTCATGCATTGGAGAAGGCAATGGCAACCCACTCCAGTGTTCTTGCCTGGAGAATCCCAGGGATGGGGGAGCCTGGGGGGCTGCCGTCTATGGGGTCTCACAGAGTCGGACACGACTGAAGTGACTTAGCAGCAGCAGCATCTCTTCTTTCTTTCTGTATCACCAGATTTCCTAATCATGAACTCTTGAGGCAGCACTTTGAGACACAGAGAAGGCTTGGGAGACTGAAGGAAAGGGCTTTCACCTCAGAAGACTCGGGCACAGGGACCTGCATACAGCGCCGCTTCTGAGCAGCGCTCCCCGCTTCCTCACTCAAACCCTTTCCTCTTTCTGATGCCCCTTCCACGCCTTTTGCGCCTGCCTCCCGGAAGGCTCTCTCTCACCCCCGCGCTGCTACCTGCCGTGCGGCATCACTCCCACCTCTGTGCCTCCCCGCTGCACTGAGCCTCTGTCGCCCCACTGATGGAGAGCTCCTGGAGGATGGCGAGAACTGCTCATGGTTTAGCACAGCACTTGGTTCCTAAGAGCTTCTCAAATGCGTGTTGAATGAATGAATAAATCATGTAATCTTAGAATTAGAGAAGTGGAAAAGATCAGCTGAGTCAATCCTCTCATTATTTACTAATAATGAAGAGTCTTAACGGGTTGGAATATAAATATGAGATGCTTACATTTACCCCCCTTAACCGCCACCAGCTGTGCCCGCCGCACCCCCACCGTGCGCCGAGCAGAAGACTCTTGTAAAGACAGCTCGAGTTGATTCCAAGACCGCCAGTTACTTTTGGTCGTTATTAGTCTTATTTTTATCATTCAGATTCAGATCTGCTTATTTAAAAAATTCCAAACTCAGATTTCAAAGCTTGCTTTAAAACCCTAAATGGTCTAGAGCTGAGACCTCAGAGGTCTGGGTGGGGCTTGAGGGGAGGTCCACACACCCACACAGACCTACGCCCTCCCGGTGTGGCCTCCTCGGGCACTGTGGTAGGAGCAGGGACGAGAAGGCAGTGTGCTTCCCTCATCTCAGCTGACGATTAGTGGTTCAGCTTGTGCCCTGTAAGCTCAGGGAAGATGCAACCGAAACAGACCCCCCGCCCCCGTCAGTGACCCTATCCCACGTGCTTCTGGGCTTTGGACGTGCCTCGCATGGTGTGGTTGAATCCTCCCGTTGAGCCCCTCCAGGCAGCCGGGAATGGAAGTTCCTCTCGGATCCTCACAGCCCCGGTCCTCCTCTGTTCCAGGATCCCATCCTTGAGATCTGCCACACACTCACGACCACCCAGCTGGCACGTGTTGATTCTGAGACTACATCCCAAATCTCTTGTGGTCTGATCTCAGCTTCTTTCCATTAGATCACACTCTCTCCCCCGAGATAATGAGTCCAAGTCAAGAAGTAACCACAGTTAATAAATACACAGAAGTATACTCAGAGGAAATGTAATGAAAATGACAACGGAAATGAAATTTTGTTTTCCACTAAAGATGAAAGCGAATCCTAATAGCCAGTCCTGGTGAGAGTGCAGAAATAGGTCCTCATGCACCCAGCCAGACTCTCAAATGGACATCGCTGTTTGGAGGGTGATTTGGAAACATCTATCAAAATTGAAAATGCACATGCTGCTTGCTTCTGTAGCTCCATTTTTAGGAATTTAATTTACACATCTGTCTGCCCACTGCCAGGTGGCCTGAGATGGTCACTGCATGTTATTTGGAATCATGAATGTCAGTGTCCTCAAGGTCCATCAACAGGGAAATGACCAAGTGAATTATCATAAGTGTTCTAAGTAATATTAGGCGACCTGCTAATTCTCTTTAAGTAGCATTTGCCTCTGGATTTATTGGGGCTTCCCTGGTGGCTCAGCAGTAAAGAATCTGCCTTCAGTGCAGGAGAAGCAGGTTCACTCCCTGGGTCAGGAAAATCTCCTAGAGGAGGGCCTGGCAACCCAGTCCAGTGTTCTTGCCCGGAGAATCTCTTGGACAGAGAAGCCTGGCGGGCTCCGGTCCATAGGGTCACACAGAGTTGGGCGTCACTGAAGTGACTTAGCAAGCTTACGGATTTATTATATTGTCCTCCAGCTCTACTCCTGAAATTGTGAGCTCAATGCAGATAAGAACTGTAGGTTTGCTTAGAACCTGAGATCTGGAGTTAGATTGTCTGGATTCAAATCCCGAATCCACCTAGAACTAACAGGTGACATTATGTGAGTGAGTTAGCTTCTTAACCCCTCTCTTTCTTATTCTGAGAATGCAGGTGTTAACAGGACCCAAGGCATGGGTCATTCTGATAATCAAAGCAGGTCAGTGTGAAGGGCGTAGCACGTGGCAGCTGCCCAGATGAAGGTGATGATGATGGCAAGGACTGACTCATCCTCCAGGGTGCCTGGCACAGGGCAGAGCCCCACAAGCAGCTAATGAATGAATAAATTGCCCCCCACGCACCGGCCGAGAAGGCTAAGACGCATAGTTGCAGGAAGAAATTCAAGCTGTGGAACAGTTTGTCTAACCTGGTCCCTTTTGCACAAAACATGTTACAGTTTCTGCGGGGGTCAAAATAGAAATTCCACATGGTTACCTCTGAGAGATGGGTTTGGGAGCCAGAGGAGAGGGGAGGGGAGGAGAGGAGAGGGACATTCACTTTTTACTCCATGCCCTTCTGTACCACTTGATATTATCACGGTGTCAGTGCCTTACTTTTAAAATTAAAAATTTAAAAATCTATCAGGTTTGAAGGGCCACAGGGTTAATTCTTTCCCAGGAATAATTATTTTGATCATCTTAGGATTTTATCTTTGACTTCGGTCTTCAATGAAATTAAAAAAGAGCCACAGGCATCCAAGAAGAGAAGTGGCCGGTGAGTGGGGAAGGCAGATAACAGAGAATGTATTCCTCCACCTGAGCCTGGGGAATGGCCAGACCCAGTGTGATGGCGCTTCCAGGGGTGGCTGAGAATGAATCGGTGCTTATTATTTTGTGGCAGACGCTACATGTGAGATAAAGAGGGGCAGCTCAGTGGCCTTACCTCATCAGGATGACTGTGGCATCACAGAATGGGGCACATGTTTCGAACTTGGCAAGCCTGGGCTCCAGTGGATGCATTCTTCCTTGACCTAAGCCTCAGTTTCCATATCTGTGAAATGGGAATAAGTAGACAACCCTGTAGATTTTTGAGGGGATTAAATGTGATGATAATTCAACATGTAACTCAAGAATCAGTACTCCATAAAAGGCAAATTTTGATAATAATAATAATAATAAGAAGAAAAAATGGCCTTGAAAGCAAGCTAGCCACAGCTCTGGAGGCTCAACTTCCTCACCTACAAGTGGAGATGATACATCTGTTCAACAGATGGATGTGTAAACATTTACGTGCTACTTGGGAAGGTGCATGAGGACATTTATAAATATTTGAACAATTTTATAGCATCAGACACCAGGATCCTCACCATCCTCTTTGTCCAGAAGGCCCTGACTTCGGTTGTGCTGTTAACACCCTCTCCATGAGGGCAGTGCGGCCTCCCACCGGTCCAGGCGACCACCAGAACGTGGCAGGACCAAAGGCAGAGGCCCTGAACTCAGACACCGGTTCTGAGTGAACCGACTCAACCCCCGTTAGCGAGGGGAGGAGCGCCAGGAAAACAGTGACTGATCTTTTTTGATCGGTTTCCATATTGATGGATCCAATTCCATCTAGATAGTGCGGTGAGAGAACTCATGCCTGTGGAACAAGAAGTCACTCCAGATGAATTCTGGATGGTTCAACTGAAGACTGTTTCCTGCAGGGACCACTTACAAAGGTGTGAGCCTGGATAGGAGGCTACGTGAGGGGAGCTGAAGCGCCGAGACGAGCATCGTGGGAGGAGCTGCTGGCATCTCGGGATGAAGGGACAAGGGGAGGACAGAGCGTACCTGGGGGACCTCACGGGAGCTGGAATTGTGTGTGGCGTCCCTGATAGCTCAGTTGGTAAAGAATCCATCTGCAGTGCAGGAGACCCCGGTTCAGCTCTCGGGTCGGGAAGATCCGCTGGAGAAGGGACAGGCTACCCACTCCAGTAATCTTGGGCTTCTTCTCTTGTGGCTCAGCTGGTAAAGAATCCTTGTGCAATGCGGGAGGCCTGGGTTCAATCCCTGGGTTGGGAAGATCCCCCAGAGAAGAGAAAGGCTACCCACTCCAGTATTCTGGCCTGGAGAATTCCATGGACTCTATAGTCCATGCGGTTTGCAAAGAGTCAGACACGACTGAGCGACTTTCACTTTTCAGCCATTGCTAGTGGGTGGTGGTAAAAAGGGGATGCGGGGCGGTGGGCTGGAGAACAGTGTCTGTTTCCTTCTCCTCCCACCTGTTGATCTCCTGGGGGTGGGCTCCCAGGGGCTGAATGCAGGGAGGAGGAAAGCTGATGGTGAAGCCCTCAGCTATGAGCTTCCTGGGCCCTAGAAGTGGGGCAGAGGAGGGCCAGCATGGCTCTGCAGAAGGGAAGGTGTGGCAGAGGGTTAGGTTTCCTGTCTCCATCCTCCCCTCCTTTCCCTCTCTCTCTCTCTCATCCTCTAGCCAGCCTGCCCTCCTATTGTCCTCTCATCCTTCCTTCTTGCCTTTTCTTACCCACCTTCATTTATTTATTCAGTAAATGTACTAACTACAAGCCCGGTCCTGCCATTGAACCCTTTTGTGCCTCAATGGGCTCATCTGTACAATGGGCATACATCTGCCTGTCTCGCAGAGTCGCAGGGATCAATCAAGGTAATGAATCAAAGTGCTTCACAAACTCTACCATGCTGTGCAAATGTAATAAATTATTATTAATATTTTACCTTAGAAGTATAAATGTGACTGGGGTGGGTAATTAGGACAATTTTGCATAAACTTCTTGTTTTGAAAATGCTACCAGAGACCCTGTAAGATAAAAGAGATCGCTCTCTGTTCCAATTTAGAACTAATGTTGAGGTGATGATAAAGTTCTTTTTTCACCTGGGTCTTTTTTTTAAATTATTGCTGAAGGATGAAGAAATATTTTTTTTCTTGTTCTTGCTTGGAAGCCACAATAATATTTCATCGCCACTGCTTACCCTAAAAAATAGATTTCCTTTTCATCCTCAGCTGGTGATTTGGTTTGCATTAATGCCTTTCATAACTCATACATTTTGCTATTAAAAATTAATGGTTGGCACTGACATAAACAAATGAAATTTGTATTATTAATGTTTTACATAGGTAAGGCTCTGTAATAACAGATTCATCACAGCAGACTGTTTTAATTAAAAGATTCACTGGTTCCATGAACACATCTGAGAGACTGGTCTGGGGAGAACCAGGGATGTGAAAAATGGCAGGTAAAGAGAGGGTGTCTCTGATGACCAGGGATCAAGGAGCCAAAGGCCCAGGTGTTGGCAAGGGCACCGCAGGTGGCTCCCTTTGGGGGTGCACTGAGCAGAGGGCCCTGGCTCATAGCAAGTGCTCAGTTAATGGTGAGATGAATTTTAGAGGAGAAGAAAAGAAAACAAATATTTATTCCTTGGATACATATACCTACCCATGTGTTTATTTGAGAAGTATTTAGTAAACACCTAACGCATCAGAGTCGGACACGACTGAGCGACTGAACTGAACTGAACGCACGTCAGGAACTATTCTAGGAACTGGGGGCACAGCAGGGAAGCAGATGGCTGCTGTCATGAAGCCGCTATTTTAGTGGGAAGAGATAGACTGAATATAGGGTGTCAGAGGGTGATAGGGCTTATGCAGAAAAGCGCAGCAGAATCAGAACTAGGGACGGCTTGGGTGAGTGAGAAGAGAGGTTTGAAAAATTTTTTAATTAAAAAAATGTTTATTGGAGTAGACTTCCCTGGTGGCTCAGACGGTAAAGCATCTGTCTACAATGCAGGAGACCTGGGTTCAAGCCCTGGGTTGGGAAGATCCCCTGGAGAAGGAAATGGCAATCCACTCCAGGACTATTGCCTGGAAAATCCCATGGACAGAGGAGCCTGGTAGGCTACAGTCCATGGGGTCACAAAGAGTTGGACATGACTGAGCAACTTCACTTCACTTCACTTCTTCACTTCGTAGCTGCTTTATATTGTTATGCCTTTTTTTTTTTTTTTTTGCATCAGCGAAGTGCATCAGTTATATAGATACAAATGTTCCCTCCTTTTTGGGTTTCCTTCCCATTTAGGTCACCACAAGGTACTGAGTAGAGTTATTTGTGTTATACAGTAGGTTCTCATTAGTTACCTATTTTATACATTAAAATAAAATTGATGGACTGTATGGAATTCTCTAGGCCAGAATACTGGAATGGGTACCTGTTCCCTTCTCCAGGGGATCTTCCCAACCCAAGAATCGAACCCAGGTCTCCTGCAGTGCAGGTGGATTCTTTACCAGCTGAGCTACCAGGGAAGCCCATTATATACGCTGTTGCTGCTGCTAAGTCACTTCCGTCGTGTCTGACTCTGTGCGACCCCATAGATGGCAGCCCCCCAGGCTCCCCCGTCCCTGGGATTGTTCAGGCAAGAACACTGGAGTGGGTTGCCATTTCCTTCTCCAGTGCATGAAAGTGAAAAAAGTGAAAGTGAAGTCACTCAGTTGTGTCCAACTCTTAGCGATCCCATGGACTGCAGCCCACCAGGCTCCTCTGTCCATGGGATTTTCCAGGCAAGAGTACTGGAATGGGTGCCATTGCCTTCTCATTATATATATATATATACACACACACCATTTCTACTCTCCCAATTCATCCTGCAATTTTAGATGGATCAGTCAGGTTAGGCCCTAAGAGAAGGTGACCTTTGAGTAAAGACTTGGAGGAGATGCGGGAGGGAGCATATTGGTACCTGGAGAAAAGGTTAACCAGGAAGAGAGCTGATCAGGTGCAAAGGCCCTGAGGCAGGAACGTGGGGAGAGAGCAGAGTGGATCAAGAGAGCCCAGGAGATGAGGTCTGAGAGGTGGAGGGAAGAGGTCACAGGGCTTGGTAGGCCAGGGTGAGGACTTTGGTTTTGATCCTTACAAGTGCTCTGTGAGGCTGGATGTATTAGCTCCATTTCACAGCTGGGAAAATTGAGACACAAGGTGCTTTTCCGCCAGGAAGGAGCCTACGCTGGTCTTGTAACCCAGGCCTGTCTGACCATCTGCCTCCAGTGTGCCGTATCACACCACCTTCAAGTCACCATCCAACAATGGACTCACCCCTCTGGCATCTTAGTCTAGGAGGTTTACAAGAAAAATGACCTTGGATATCGCCTAGTTCGACACCCCAATTTCACAGATGAGTAACCCAAGGCCTCAAATGTGATCTACCCAAGTTAGTGGCAGAGCTGGAACCAACATCACACAACTTCGGGGCCATCTGTGCTTTGGGGGCCGAGTTCATCTCACCCCATCTTGATCCAGATGCAGGGTCGCCTGGTGGTTAAGATCCTGAGTTTGAACCTCTGTCTGTCACTCTGTGCTGGGTTATGTCAGGCATTATTTCTTAACCTCTCTGAATCTCCTTTGCTCATCTGAATAAAAGGGATGATGATCACCTGTTTTGAAAAGAGCTGTTGGAAAGATGTGATGACGTCAGCACTCAGCACTCTTTGTGATAACTAATGTGACCTCCACTGCTGGGCACTGTGAGTAACATCATTAACACTCTTTGCCTGAGCTGGATGTCTTCACCTGCGGTTCATGGTGGGCAAACTGAGCCCCTGCAGGAGGCGTGGCTTGTATAGAGGCTCTCAGCACACTGGGCGCTGTGGCCCAGGCTCCCAGGCTCCCAGGACAGTGCTCCTAGCTGATCACTGAGCTGTGAAGAACACCTTGGCATTCTTCAACCACAGTCAAAGCCCCTGGCTTGCAAGTGTTGGAGACTCAAGATCGGGGGTTTGAGCAGGACTGAGAACACATTGATATTGGTGAGCGCAGTGTGTTGAGAAAGTAATTTACCAGCTCAGCTCCCAATATGCACGCATTAGTCCCAAGGTGCTAATGGACTCTCCTCATCTGCATGAAAATGTCAGCCACACAGCACGTGTCCCATCAGCTCATTTTCTTGAGGGCAGAAGTGGCAGGCTGTGTGAGGGGAGATTTTGCATTATGTAATAAGAATAACAGCCTCTGTTAATGAAGCCCTACTATGTGTCAGGCTCTGAGCTAAGTGCCTTAGACACCTTCTTTCCAATTCCCCCAACAGTCCTGCAGAGTGGATATGATAGTGGCCATTTTGCAAAGGGGAAATTGGAGGATCAGAAAGTGTGTTTCCTGAGATCACACAGCCCTGTATTTGGTCATTAGTTTATTCATTCGTTCACTTGCTTGATGAATTCTCATTAAAAGCCTCTGTGCGCTGGCCCAGGGTCGCTCTGGTGGCTCACTGGTAAAGAACCTGCCTGCAGTGCGGAGAGGCGGGGTCAGTCCTTAAGTCGGAAAGGGTCCCTGGAGAAGGAAAGGACACCCCATTCCAGTGTTCTTGCCTGGGAAATCCATGGACAGAGGAACCCAGTGGGCTACAGTCCATGGAGTCACAGAAGAGTCGGACGCAACTTAGTGACGAAACAACAACAGGTGTGTGGGTCCAGCCCTCTGCTAGGCACTGGGCATTTATCTGTGAACAATGTCAGTGCGATCATGAAGCTCACGGTCTGATGGGGAAGCCATCAGACAGTCATGGCAGCAAGCCCGTAATCCTGATTGGGGGCGGGTTCTTTGGGGGATTCTTGGGGGATCCTATGGAGGATTCTTTGAGTGAGAACCAGGGAGGAGCTGCGCGGGTGGCTTGCAGGAGGCTCCAGAGCTGAGCTGGGATCGGAAGCCTCCGCTGGAAAGATTCAGAGCTGGAGCAGGCTTGGCGTCGTCTGTTTCTCACCACAGTGTGTGTGTGGGGGGCGGGGGCCAGCCTTCCCAGGGCTGCTGCTGCTGCTGCTGAGTCGCTTCAGTCGTGTCCGACTCTGTGTGACCCCATAAATGGAAGACCACGAGGCTCCCCCGTCCCTGGGATTCTCTAGGCAAGAACACTGGAGTGGGGTGCCATTTCCTTCTCCAATGCATGAAAGTGAAAAGGGAAAGGGAAGTTGCTCAGTCGTGTCCGACTCTTAGCGACCCCATGGACTGCAGCCCACCAGGCTCCTCTATCCATGGGATTTTCCAGGTGAGAGTACTGCGGTGCCGTTGCCTTCCCAGGGCCCTTGGTTTGAATCCCGGCCCTGTACCTTTGCAGCTGAATATTCTTGGGTCCGTCTGTTCATCTCTTCAAGTCTCTGTCACTTCCTTGAGAAATGGGAAGAAGACTCAGTGCAGAGCTGGCGAGAGACTCAGAGGTGGTAATGCAGGAGGGAGACTGGAAAAGCCTAAAGAGCTTTGCATGTCACAGCCCTGACGACAAGACCAAGGATCTTGTACTGCTCTGCTCCAATGACGGCATTAGGTTGGGGTTTTCGTGCTATTATAGGTGTGCTAGGGAAACGCCTCCCCACAGGGCCAACTTCTTGCTTTGCTTCGGTGATGTAGAAGTGGAGTAAGTTTGGGAATTTCTCTCACGAATGCCAGAAGCCCTGAAAGAGGATTCAGAGAAGGCGTTCACACAGGGGAGGTGTGTGGGCAGAGCGAGGGCATCAGAAATTTGCGTGTGTGTATCTTGAGGTTTTTCCAGGACAAGAGGAGATGGGTTTCGTAGGACTGGAACTTTGAGAAGGAAGGGGTATTTTGGTCTTTTCTCCTCCGCTTTCCTCTGTGTGCCACCAGGATGTCTGGAGCAGTCAAAGAGGAAAAACAAAAGCAGCCCTTGATCCCCACCCTGATCTTTCTTCCAGGAAAGTCAGGCTATTCCTCTGAGTGGCAGGAAGACCTCAGTGGGTGAGATGTGTGATCCTGTAGATTAGGAGGAAAGAAGGGGCTATGATTATTGAGGACACTGCCTCGGAAATGCACATTGTTCATTGACTTTGACAATTGCAGTGTAATTATATTAGTAAATGTCCTGTACTCTACTCGGGAAAGGTAATGAAATTTTAATTGCGTGTGACTTCTCCCACCCTGCCCAGGGTCCAGGCCCTGCTGGGATGTGTGAGCAGTCAGTGGCATTTCTGGGGAGAAGGACCAGGAAACCTTGGGAAGAGTTGTGAAGAGTCTCAAGCACACTGGGGTTCATGTTGTATTCTCATCATGACAGTCCAGAGAGGCAGCCCCATTTGGTAGACGGGGACCCATGACACCAGAGAAGAAAATGTCTCATCCGTGTCCTCAAAAGTGAAATTAAACAAGTTGGTAGCCTCTGGGTTAAGAATTCTTTCTTTTATATTGTGAAGCCAGGGAATGAAGAAGTTGGATCCAGTTCCCATCACAGTTACACAAAGGAAAAGGAAATGGAGCCTGGGGGTATTACCCACTGGAGATCAGCAGAGATAGGTGCATAGAAAGGTAAGAAATAGTCATTTCTTCTCATGGAGGAGGTGTTGCATCATATGATATTAGTGACTTCAAAGGAGAGAAATCAAGATGCTGGGTGGGGGGTAATCTAGGCAGGCTTCCTGAAGGAGGTGATGTTGGAAGCTGATACCATCGTGAAGGATGAGTAGCTCCCCTACGAGAATCTGCCACTCTGAGGTGTGTCCTTGTCTGCTTTGTGGTAGACTACGGGCGGGGGCTGCTGTATCTTCGTAGGTGCCTGGCACAGAGCCTGGCACATAGTGCATGTTTAATAATCCCAGGTGAGCTCTAGTGAAAGAGCCGCCACTGTGGGAGCCTGGGCAGCCGAGGATTATCCTGGAGGAGCTCCCCGACTTTGGCGGGAATTCCTGGCGGCAGCTCTCTTTTTGACAGGGGCTAGAGGCACACTGAATGAATAAGAACCACTGTATACACTTCCATGCACAACACAGACAGCTAGAGCGAACCTGCTGTACAGCATGGGGAACTCAAATCTGTGCTTTGTGGTCACGTCGATGAGTGGGGTGGGGGATGGGAGACAGGTCCAGTAGTTAGGATAGGGCCTCCCTGGCGGTTCAAACAGTGAAGACTCTGCCTGCACTGTGGGAGACCTGAGTTCGATCCCCGGGTTGGGAAGATCCCCTGGAGGAGGGTACGTATGTACACGCATAGCTGGTTCACTGAACTGTACAGCAGAAAATAACACAACTCGTAAAGCAATTATTCATCAACTCCGAGACGGTGGAGCAGAAGACATGTGCTCATCTGCCCCTGCGACAACTCCAAAATGACGACTCGCTGCTGAGCAACCATCGGCTAGAGAATGTTGGATCCCACCAAAAAAAAAGATACCCCACGTCCAAGGGCAAAGGGAAAAGCCCCAACAGGATGGTAGGAGGGGCGGAATTGCATAAATCAAATTCTGTACCCCCTAGAGACGCTCAGAGGGCTCAGACAAACCTCGTGTGCACCAGGACCCAGAGACCCCACAGAGACGGAGCCAGAACCGTGTCTGAGCGTCTCCTGTGGAGGCCCGGGTCAGCAGTGAGCTGCTGCAGGGGCAGGGGCTCTGGGTGCAGCAGACCCGGGTCTGGCATAAACCCTCTTGGAGGAGGTCGCCATTGACCCACCACAGAGCCATCAGAACTTACACAGGCCTGGGGCATAGACTCTAGGAGGGCACAAACAAAACCTTATGCACACCAGGACCCAGGAGAAAGGAGCAGTGAGCCCACAAGAGGCTGACCCAGACTCGCCCAAGAGTGTCCAGGAGTCTCCAGCAGAGGCGAGGGTTGGCTGTGGCCTGCATGGTGGGGACACCTTTTGAAGAAGGTGGCCATTATCTTCATTACCTCCACCATGGTTTGGCCTCAGGTCAAAAAACAGGGAGGGAACACAGTGCTGCCCATCAACAGAAAATCGGGTTAAAGATTTCCTGAGCATGGCCCCAATTTTCTGTAGACGGCTGGAGCTGAGTCCCCTCCCTGCTATTCCCCTGGGGCCAAACTCCGGTGGAGGGGATGAAGGTAGCGGCCACCTCCTTCTAAAGGCCCACGCATGTAGTGCTGCACTCAGTGCCCCCAGCCCTGCAGCAGGCCACCACCCACCCACTCCGCTGCTGCCCACTCCCAGACACTCCTGGGCAAGTCTGGGTCAGTCTCTTGTGGGGTCACTGCTCCTTTCTCCTGGGTCCTTGTGCTTACAAAGTTCTGCTGTGCCCTCCAAGAGTCGATTTCTCAGTCCTGTGTAAGTTCTGGCAGCTCTGTGGTGGGGTTAATGACGACCTCCTCCACGAGGGCTTATGCCATACCCAAGTCTGCTGCGCCCAGGGCCCCATCCCTGCAGCAGTCCACTGCTGACCCGGACCTCCACAGGAGACGCTCAGACACAGTTCTGTCTCAGTCTCTGTGGGTCTCTGAAAAGCTAGTCCATAGTGCCTGAAGAACTATGGACAAAGGTTTGTGACACTGTACAGGAGACAGGGATCGAGACCATCCCCATGGAAAAGAAATGCAAAAAAGAAAAACGTCTGTCTGAAGAGGCCTTACAAATAGCCGTGAAAAGAAGAGAAGCGAAAAGCAAAGGAGAAAAGGAAGGATATACCCATTTGAATGCAGAGTTCCAAAGAATAGCAAGGAGAGATAAGAAAGCCTTCCTCAGTGATCAGTGAAAAGAAATAGAGGAAAATAATAGAATGGGAAAGACTAGAGATCTCTTCAAGAAAATTAGAGATACCAAGGGAATATTTCATGCCAAGATGAGAACAGTAAAGGACAGAAATGGTACGGTCCTAATAGAAGCAGAAGATGTTAAGAAGTAACAAGAATACACAGAAGAACTATACAAAAAAGATCTTCACTACCCAGAAAATCATGATGGTGTGATCTCTCACCTAATGAATGATTCTTGCAGGGCACAGCCGACCCCCGCCTCTTCTGGAGACTCCTGGACACTCAGGTGAGTCTGGGTCAGTCTCTTGTGGGGTCTCCGCTCCTTTCTCCTGGTCCTGGTGTGCATAAGGTCTTGTTTGTGCCCTCCAAGGATCTGCTTCCCCAGGCCTGTGTAAGTTCTGGCGGCTCTATGGTGGGTTAATGGTGACTTCCAGTTGAGCTGTTTCAAATCCTAAAAGATGATGCTATGAAAGTGCTGCACTCAATATGCCAGCAAATTTGGAGAACTCACCAGGGGCCACAGGACTGGAAAAGGTCAGTTTTCATTCCAATCCCAAAGAAAGGCAATGCCAAAGAATGCTCAAACTACCGCACAGCTGTACTCATCTCACATGCTAGTAAAGCAATGCTCAAAATTCTCCAAGCCAGGCTTCAACAGTATGTGAACTGAGAACTTTCAGATGTTCAAGCCGGATTTAGAAAAGGCAGAGGAACCAGAGATCAAATCACCAACATCTGCTGGATCATCAAAAAAGCAAGAGCATTTCAGAAAAACATCTATTTCTGCTTTATTGACTATGCCAAAGCCTTTGTGTGGATCACAATAAACTGTCAAAAATTCTTAAAGACACAGGAATACCACACCACCTTACTTGTCTCTTGAGAAATCCATATGCAGGTCAAGAAATAAGTTAGAACTGGACATGGAACAACAGACTGGTTCCAAATAAAGAAAGGAGTACGTCAAGGCTGTATATTGTCACCCTGCTTATTTAACTTCTATGCAGAGTACATCATGAGAAATGCTGGGCTGGAAGAATCACAAGCTGGAATCAAGACTGCCAAGAGAAATATCAATAACCTCAGATATGCTGATGACACCACCCTTAATGGCAGAAAGTGAAGAGGAACTAAAAAGCCTCTTGAAAGTGAAAGAGGAGAGTGAAAAAGTTGACTTAAAGCTCAACATTCAGAAAACGAAGATCATGGCATCTGTCCCATCACTTCATGGGAAATAGATGGGGAAACAGTGGAAACAGTGTCAGACTTTATTTTGGGGGGGCTCCAAAATCACTGCAGATGGTGACTGCAGCCATGAAATTAAAAGATTCCTACTCCTTGGAAGAAAAGTTATGACCAACCTAGACAGCTTATTAAAAAGCAGAGACATTACTTTGCTGACAAAGTTCTTCTAGTCAAAGCTATGGTTTTTCCAGTAGCCATGTATGGATGTGAGAGTTGGACTATAAAGAACGGTGAGTACCAAAGAATTGATGCTTTTTTACTGTGGTGTTGGAGAAGACTCTTGAGAGTCCGTTGGACTGCAAGGAGATCCAACAAGTTCATCCAAAAGGAAACCAGTCCTGAATATTCATTGAAAGGACTGATGCTGAAGCTGAAACTTCAATACTTTGGCCACCTGATGTGAAGAACTGACTCATTTGAAAAGGCCCTGATGCTGGGAAAGATTGAAAGTGGGAGGAGAAGGGGATGACAGAGGATGAGGTGGTTGGATGGCATCACTGACTCGGTGGACATGAGTTTGAGTGAACTCTGGGAGTTGGTGATGGACAGGGAGGCCTGGCGTGCTGCAGTCCATGGGGTCACACAGAGTAGGACACTACTGAGTGACTGAACCAGACTGAACTGGAAGCAATTATAGTTCAATTTAAAAAATGAATTACTACTGCTACTACTATTACTAATGATGAGGATGATATAGATAATGATGACCATGTATCCAGTGATTGTAACTATTATTTATTGAGTACTTACTATACCCTGGACACCTTGCTAAGGATTTTACGTAGATTTTTTTACTCTTCATGAAAGTTTATGAAGCAGGTACCATTATTATTTCCACTTTACGGATGAGGAAACTGAGGCCCAGATATCTTATGATATTTGCCTTGAATCCTACGGTTAAGAAGGGCAGAATAAGGGCTTGAATTTAGGCCTATTGGATGCTAAACCTCATAGAGATTCACTGCTGTATATTATCATCTCTGGAGTCACAAGGGCATAAGGAATGGTCAGACTAATTTATGTTGACCTTCAGTGTCATTGAGGGTAAACGCAGGGTGTTCTCTGAGAGACGCGGGTGGAGGCTATCAGCAGAGGTCTTTGCTAAGGGGGTGGAAATGTGCCCTTTGACCCTGTGCTGTGATTCTGCCTGATTTTGAAGAGCCAAAGGGTCCTAAGCTAAGAAAAATGATCTTGTTCCAGACCCCGTGGCCTAAGTGCACATTCCCGAGGAGCTCCCTTCATTTATTTGAGGTTGAGATGTGAACGAATCCTGCCTCTACATGGACGTTTGTTTCGTGCTTATAGGCAGATTCGTAGCATGTCCTCCGAGAAACCGCAAGAAGCTTTGAGGAGACCTCTGTGAGTGGTACTGGGCCTTGCTCCTTCAATCTCTCCCAAGGATTCCCTAAATTTGAAATGAGATGCTGGTCACGATGGTGATGGGAGGAGAAAAAGGTCAAATAAGACTGAGTGAAGCTGAGAGAGGCTCAGGTGAGAAGTACCAAATGAGACTCAGACCCAGGCCCCCAGCTGACTACTCTCTCTTCACGTTAGAGAAGCAGTGAGCAGAAGTGGAACCCAGTTTTAGCTCGGGTTCTCTTTCATCACACATGTGGAGCAACTTGACTCAGGGGGAATCAGTTCTCTTGGGACCAGCAGAGTTGGCGACCCCAGGAATGATAGGATCTGTCACCCCTCCAAGAGCTGCTGAGCTGCATGACAGACGTCACAGAGGAAAGCTCAGGGTGGGCTGGACTCATTAGGAAGGCTTCCTGTAGGAGGTGGTATTTGCTAAACATGTTCCACTGAAATAGGCCTGGGATGGCCACAGCCTACTTCCACGGTCAGACTGGCCACTCAGATCTCTAGATCCTGCTAGCCAGATGGACCCCTCTCTCTGTTACCCAGAACCCTGAAGACGAGATGACCGTGATGGGGAGGGGACGGCTTGGCAGCAAGGACAGAGGCGCATGGCCTGGCAGTCGGGAGGCCTGGGGTCTAAGCTGGCTGTGCTCCATCTTCTGTGTCACTGTGGGCTTGTTCGTCCTTCTCTGGGGTCCTTGAGCCTTACCTGCGTGATATAAAGGCTGGAGAGATCATCTCCCCAGTCCCTTTTTGGTCCTGAAAAATCCTTAACATGATGTATCCATATAAAAAAAATATATACCAAACCTGAACAGTGAGTTTTAAACTTATTTTTATATTACTTTTTTAATTGAAGGATAATTGCTTTGCAGAATGTTGTTGTTTCCTGCCAAATATCGACACGAATCCAAGTCATTTTTTTTTTTTTAGTTGGAGCATCATTGCTTTGCAGTATTAGCTCCTGCTGTACAATGAAGTGAGTCAGCTCTACGCGTTCACATACGCGCTCCCTCTTGTGCCTGCCTCCCACCGCGCCCCGCACCCCACGCTCTGGGCCAGCGCAGAGCGCCCGTGCTGAGCCGCAGCTCCCACTAGCTGCCGACGTTACACGCGGTGGTGCGTGCTGTGCATTCTTTCAGTCCGTCCCCCGCCCCACCCCTCCTGCTCTGGGTCACAGGCCCTTTCTCCAACTCTGCTTCTCTATTCTGAGCAGCAAGTTTGGTGTCTGGGAAATGGTACCATCTGTTGAAAGGGAAGAAGCTTGGCCAAGAGCACAGTTGGCTCGGGGAGCTGGCCGAGGCAGACTCAAGACCTTCCCAGAACAGGTGGTGTTGAGGGGCAGGGACTCTGGACAATGAGGAGGCTTTCTTTAGAAAAAAGATGAGGATACAGAGGAAATAATCCAAGCAGAGAATCAAGGAAAGAGGGTCCAACAGGTTTTCTAGAAACAACGAAGGGCCAGCTGAGTTGGAGTGAGGCCGCTGGGCATCCTTGGCCTCTGCTTCTCGCTGGCATCAGTCTGCCTGACCGCTGGACTCCTAACTTCCTCAGGAGTGGAGCCGCCTGTCACCCCTGCATCCCACAGCTGGCACAGGGGCTGACATGGAGCGGCCTGTAAAAAATCCTTGTCTGGTGTAAGAAGGATGTCTCTGCATCTCAGTGCCCAGCTGCATCTAACCAGATGCCTTTGGTTGAAAGACGATGTAGGCCGAAGCAGAATTCTGCTAATATTTTAAAATGCTGACCATGAGAAACTCAAATAGCATACCGTTTGGAAGACCATGGCCTCCTTGGATATCCTATACAATTTGGAAAAAAGTCACTGGTTGTCAGCCTTCAAGCCATTCTTAGATCCTGAGGGCTTTGAAGGTAAGGCCGGGGTGTTTTTTAAATATATATGTGTGTGTGTATGAATTATTTTATATATACTTCTTCTTCCACTTTAATTGTTGCTGAGCTCATGTTTTATTTTAATTAATGTTTTAATTTAGTACATGCACCATGAGGCACTTTCTCTGAGGATATAATTAACTTGGAAAAAAACTGGCTACTCCAGCAGTTGAGGCTGGGAAACCAAGGCTCAGAAAGGTTTGTGGCCCCAAAGTAGGGATGAGTTCAGGAGGTGAAAGGTCTTTAGGGAGCCCTGTAGGAGGTCATCATCACCTCCCCTTTGGAGCAAAAGTCAGAGCGAAAGTGAGTGGCATTTATGGACCACTGTCTGCGTGACACGCATCATCCTGTATGTTACATGCACCATTCTACCTGTTACATGCACCATCCTGTATGTTACATGCACCATCTTGTATGTTACACGCAGCGTCCTGCATGTTACATGCAGCGTCCTGCATGTTGCCCACACCATCCTGCATGTTACACGCACTCTCAGAGAGCATCGTTTCATCCTCTCGACAGCCCGGAAAGCGGTTTTTCTTGTTCTCATCTCTCAGATGAAGAAAGGAAGCCTCAGCGATTCAGTTCCTTCTTTAGATTCTAGCAGACAGTAAAAGAGAGTCAGAATTTGAATCCCTGTCACCTGCTCTCTAAGCCTGGGTTCATTTTTATCAAACCACACACTTTTTCATTTGGGGCACACGGGGAATCCTGGATGCCACTCTGGAGCCAGGCACAGGATCCCTCTCACTAATCTAAGAAGGAAGAGGCTGTCTGAAGTCTTCAGTAGAGTTAAAGTTCACTGGTAATGTTCAAAGTCAACTTCAGTCCCACACATTTTTGAGAGCAGCTGTAAATTCTTGCAATATTTGGACCTAGAGATTATCCTACTAAGTGAAGTAAGCCAGACAGGGAAAGATACTATATGATATCACTTGTATGTAATCTAAAAAAACAAAAAATTGATACAAATGAATTTATTTTACAAAGCAGAGATAGACTTGCAGACACAGCAAACAAATTTATGGTTACCAAAGGGGAAAGGAGGGAGAGATAAGTTAGGAGTTGGGGATTAACAGACACAACACTGCTACACGTAAAATAGAGAACCAACAAGGTCCTACTGTCTAGCACAGGAAACTATATCCTACAGTTTGTAATAAACTATGGTGTAAAAAAGATCTGAAAATGAATATATATAAAGAACTGAATCACTTTGCTGTGCACCTGAAACTAATACAAGATTGTAAATCAACTATAATTCAATAATACAAAAATAATACAACAATACAATAACACAACAATATACAACAATATACAAAAAACCCCCAAACTCTCACAATTCTGCTACCCCCACCTCCAGCACTACTAACAACTTTTCCTGAGCTGTTCAAAGCACAGCCTGTAACAACTCCGGAGGCAGCCCTGCTGTTATCCCCGTGAGTCACGGCAGCTCATGTCTGCAGAGATCACACCTCTCTCAAAGCTAGGCCCCTCTCAGATCATGGTGTCTGAGGACGTCCTTGTCTGGAAAACCCTGGGTTCAGATCCAGCTGAAAACTCAACACCGGCCCCCACCCCTGACCACCAGTCTTCCCGGCCACGTGTCCTCCCTGACACTCCATGCCTACTGGCTCCTGTCATGGCTGGGAACATTGGGGCAAGCCCGGCTCATACACAGCCTGCCTTCCAACAGGCAGACTCAGGCAATGAACTCACAAATACACACACACACACACATACACACACACACACACACACATCAGACAGTGATGAGTGCTTTGAGGAGAATAAAACGGTGGTATTGCAGAGCACCTCAAGGGACGCTTAGGGAGGGCTCTGCTCAGGAGATGATGCTAAGTTGAGGTCTAGGATACCAGGTGGGCCCAGCCCTGTCCAGAGCTGTGGACGGCACCCCAGAAGGGGAAACGGCGCCTAGGAGCACCCTGTCACCCATCCACTCACTTGCTGACCGAGTGAAGGACCAAGGCTGCGAAGCCTTCCCACTGCCATTGCCCTCCGTCCCCTGCACCTGCATTTCTCTTTCAGGACTCACTTCCCACGCTGGGTGATCACACGTTCACTCGTGGGACTATTCGATTAGTGTCCACCTCTCCACTGACCACGGAGTTCGAGGGGGCGGGGCCAGGCTGGCCATGTTCACCTTTGTAACTGCAGGGTATAAATAGGAAAGCTGGCTCGTAAATATTTGCCGAATAAGGGAGTGAATGAATCCGCATAAGTGCTATTCTCAAAGTGCAATCAACTGAGAGCTGGCAAACGAGGCAGCTGAGAGCTCCAGAGCGCAGTCCT
The DNA here is from genome assembly GCA_006408675.1 of Madoqua kirkii. Taxonomy (NCBI): domain Eukaryota; kingdom Metazoa; phylum Chordata; class Mammalia; order Artiodactyla; family Bovidae; genus Madoqua; species Madoqua kirkii. The sequence continues at coordinate 3,982 of SJYC01046536.1, read as the reverse complement.
CCCTGGGGTACTTTTCACGTGACCGAGAGCTTCCACGTGCTTCATTCACTCAAGACACGCGCCGAGTGTTTACCGTGTACCTGACCTTTTTCATTTGACTCTTGTGAGGCACAGGATACGGTGCATGTGCCCATTTCTCAGATGGGGAAAATGCCCCAGGGATTGTGCAGCCGAGGCCATTCATCGGCTACTGCTGCATTCATGCATTTTTCAGGTTTCCTCCCCTCATCTGTCCTGTCTGGGAAAGCGCTTCCTAGAACTAACTCACAGACCTGACGTTTGCCTGGGGGATGGGGCAGGGCAGAGGTGCTTTAGGGAAGGGGAAGCAGAGATGTGAAGTTTTTTTTTTTTTTTCTGCAGCATTTCCAGAACTTTGTTGGTGTCTGTGGTATGGCATATGATTGATAAATACACTTCTGCTCAACCCTCTCTCGGGTCCCAATCACTCCTGTCCACACGCTTGCATGCCCTTTGCCCTCCAGGTCTGCTCAGTACCCCTAACTGGGCTCTCCTGTGAGAAAAACAGCAAGGACACCAGCAAGCCATCATCTCCTTGCTTCTCTCTGCTCCCAAGAGACAGATCCCTAGCACAAGGCCATCACTCTCACCCTGGTGTTTTCAATGCTCACAGATTGCTTGGCACATAGTAGGTCCTCCATAAATGCCTGTCAGAGGGATGATTGAAGTCAGCACGACCACCCAGGGAGGCTGGAGGGCTGGGAGGGTGCTCCTTGCCATCGCCTCACCAGACACTGGACTCTTCCCGTGGGGGCTGCTGGTTTTGGCCGGCCCTTCCGAAGTGCGTGGTGTCCTGGGTCTGCAGCTGCATGTCTGGCGTGAGCTTGCATCCACCGCTGCAATTTGTAAGGCTGAAGTCATTTAATTAAAAGGGACAGAATTGAATCTGTGAGGCTGTGATCACGGATATTGTTTTCTGCGCATGGCCTGGCAGCCAGGGAATCCACGGGAGTTCTGGGAGCAAGCTCTCCAGTCATGCTGGGCCTGCGTGCCCAGATGGTGCTGGGAGGCGGCTGAGACTCTGGGCCCAGATCTGAAGTCAGGGGTTCAAAGCCCGTCCACGTGTGCTTCCCCCTCGGTGGATCGGAGCCACCGACAGGCGTGTGGCTCTCCACAGGAGGCCGCCCGAGCTAATGTGCGGGAGGGAAGCTTGCCAAGCCTGAGCCAGCTCTCATTTGCCTAAGTTTGCGTCAATAATGAAGCCAAGCTGGTTTTACACAATACTCCACATAAAGTTATTAGCTCTGAGAGCTTGTCTTCAGCTCCCCCCAGAAGAGGCCTATCTGGAGCCTAAGAATTGATGAACCATGAGACAGCAGTGATCTTGGGCTCCCAAATCACTGAGACGGTGATGGCAGCCATGAAGTTAAAAGGCGCTTGCTCCTTGGAAGAACAGCTATGAGCAACCTAGACAGCATGTTAAAAAGCAGGGACGTGACTGCCAACAAAGGTCCTTCTAGGCAGAGCTGTGGTTTTCCCAGTGGTCATATATGGATGTGAGAGCTGGACTATAAAGAAAGCTGAGCACCGAAGAACGGATGCATTTGAACTGTGTTCTGGTGTTGGAGAAGACTCTTGATAGTCCGGTGGATTGCAAGGAGATTGAATCAGTCCATCCTAAAGGAAATCAGTCCTGAATATTCACTGGAACGACTGGTACTGAAGCTGAAGCTCCAATACTTTGGCCACCTGATGTGAAGAACTGACTCACTGGAACAGACCCTAATGCTGGGAAAGACTGAAGGCAGGAGAAGGGGACAACAGAGGACAGGATGGTTGGATGGCATCACTGACTGGATGGACATGAGTTTGAGCAAGCTCAGGGAGTTGGTGATGGACAGGGAAGCCTGGCGTGCTGCAGTCCATGGGGTCTCAAAGAGTCAGACACGACTGAGTGACTGAACTGAACTGAACTGAACTGTGAGATCAGATGGGCCGCTTGGAAAGTCATTTTCTCCTTCTCTCTGGGGCTCCATCAGGGTCTTGGCCATCGTCAGCCACCACTTTCAGAAGTCCAGGTCCTTCAGTAACTTTCCACCATGCTCCATTGATTCACATGGGCATTTCCAACGTCCTCTGCTTTCTCTCTCACAATTCCCCTCTATTACTTCTAAAATGCCATTTCTGTGGGTTGAACTCATTCATCCCTCAAGGCTGAAATCCAATGATATCTCCTCCAGGAAGCCTTTTCTGATTTCTCCAGGGATTACCTTCTTTTTCCTGCCTTCCAGTCACCTCTGTTTTGAAAGGTACCCAATCTGTCTTGTTTTACATAATCTAGTTACATGTTTTCATCCCCAAGGGAGAGTCTATGCTTCCAGAGGGAAGCTAATGAAAATTAGTAACGGAATACCTGTTCAGTGTCAGCGGCTGCAACCACGGCAAGGAGGCAGAGGGTGCGCTTGCTCCCCCTGAACTGGATTCTCAGTCTTACCTCCAAGTTTGGCTAATAGCATCAGTAGCTTCTCAGTTACATGCACTTAAACCTTGTCCTTTTGACCATACGCCTTTTTCTTCTTTCTCCAGCCAAATGGTCAGTAAGTCTTACCATTTGTCCTCACAAACATCTCTCAAATCTGGCTTGCTTTCCAGTTTCTCTGAATCCCTTCCCAAGTGAGGAAACAACATCTGACCTGCAGGCCTCACCTGGGGTCCCTACCACCTGGGTCCTTTTCCCATCTCCCCAGCAGAGCCCCGTTCTGTTCACAAGCACCCAGCCCTGCCCACCCCCTGCCCCCACCCCTACTGCCTAAGGTCAAAGCTCTACCTCCCAAGCCAGGCACTCCTAGACCCATTCCTTGCTACTGACCAACCTACACCAAACCCCACAGAACCTCCATCACTGCTCAGACATCTCTGCATTTTAAAGTCTCTCTGCAATTTCTTCTGTCTGGAAGAGACTTCGAGGTTCCTCACTCACCCCCCAACTCTCCACCCATCTGCCAAGGCCCATCTCAAAAGTCACCTGCTTTGTGACCCACTTCTCCCTTGCAGAGCTGAGGAATCTATTCTGGGCTCCAACAGCACCCTGCTCCCCCCTCGATGATGTCAGTGGTTGTGGTGGGAGCCTTCAGGCCTGCGGCCTCTGCGCTGAGCCTCAGTGCCTGATCCGCTTGAGGGCGGGCAGTGGCCACATCTTGGATTTTACACCTCCTTCTCCAAAAGGCTAGTCTGACATTTGACCCACAGTAGGCGTTCGGTCAACATAAATAACTGCTGAAGAAGCTGGAAGTGAGAGAAGGTGTCTCAGGATCTATAGGCAAGGAGGTGTCCGCTACTGTTACTGTCTTTGGTTCAGTTGCTGTTATCTCTGAGTCATCAGGTAACATGTACACTTGTTCATTTGTCCTGGGTGTTCAGACAAATCTCTATTTGAAATATTTCATGATTAGGATTTCTCTGGTGGTCCAGTGGTTAAGAATCCACCTTGCAATGCAGAGGAAGCAAGTTCAGTCCCTGGCTGGGGAAGTAGGATCCCACGTGCCTCGGCGCGCCTCAGTTTGTGCACTCCAGCTAGAGAGGCTGAGCGCCCAGTGCAAGACCCCACACGCCGCAGCCAGGACCAAGGCAGCCAGGTAAGTCAGTCAGAGCTGAAGAGTCTTTCGTGGTTTCTCAAAGAGCTTAAAGTAGAAATGCCAGCAATTCTGCTCCTGGGTATATATATCCAAAAACACACAAAAACCCAAAAACACTGATTCAGAAAAATACAGGCATCCCAGAGTTCATTACAGCATCACTGACAGTTTCCAAGATATGAAAGCCTAAGAGTCAAGTAACAGATGAATGGATAAGCATGATGTGGTGCGCACACACACACAGACACACACACAGACACAGAGAGACACACACACACACACAGACACACACAGACACACACAGACACAGACACAGACACACAGACACACACAGACACAGACACAGACACAGACACACAGAGACACACACACACAGACACAGATACACA
>SJYC01046535.1:0-20962 GCA_006408675.1 Madoqua kirkii | reverse complement strand
ACACACACACACAGACACAGACACAGATACAGACACACAGACACACACAGACACAGAGACACAGACAGACACACACAGACACAGACACACACACACACAGACACAGACACAGACACACAGAGACACACACACACACAGACACACACACACACAGACACACAGACACAGACACACACACACATACACGGAATATTACTCAGCCATAAAAAAGAACAAAAAACAGATGGACTTGGAGGGTGTTATGCTAAGTGAAATAAGTCAGATAAAGAAAGACAAAGTATAATGTCACTTGTATGTAGCATCTAAAACAGCAAAAAACTAGTGAATATAACAAGAAAGAGACTCACAGAGAACCAACTAGTGGCTACCAGCGGTGATATAAGGATGGGATTAGAGCCCAGCAGGCACAGACTGTTGGGTATAAATTAGGCCCAAGGATGCAGTGTGCAAGTTGGGGACCAGAGCCAATATTTTGTAATAACTGCAAATGGGGTGTAAGCTTTAAAAATTGCGTGAAAACTAAATAGATAATTATTCCATCTCCTTGTCCCCTTAAAGAGTTTTGTTTTTAAAAAAAATCCCTTCAAAAATATATTAAATGCTATATTCTTGGTCCTGGATTCGATGCTGGGAGAGGTACCCAAAGCAGAACGGCCCCTGCCTGGGGAGCAGGACGCCCTGTGCTTTGGGGACAGAGTGTGTCTGGTGATGACCCTTCTGATCGTAAGTCAGGCCCCGAAAGGCGGCCTCCGTGGAAACTGAGCTGTGACTGCGCGCTGGCTCCCGTCAGCTGGGAGCAGCGAGGAGCCTTTCAGATGGAGCGTGAAGTCGCCCGTTTTGAAGGGTGTCTAGGCGGTGCAGTTGCTGAACAAGCCGGATGGAAGCGGCTCCATTTCCTTTGCCGGTTGGGCAGCGCTCTTTCTCTTCTCCCCCTTCCACTCCTCAGGCAACGCCAACCGCCTCCTCTTTTCTTTCCAACACATCCCCCTTTGTTTCTCTTGAGATCCTCCTGCCAGCCTGTCAAGAACTCTGTACAAAGTAGCGTGTTTCTGTCAGGAGTTCCGCGTGAAGTGCTAACTGCCTTTTGAGCACGGGCTGCAAGCTAGGCAGCGTGTGGGGACGGTCCGGACGCCTGCTGACTGCCTTTCTGGCGAGCCTGAGCCGGCTCCAGCCTGCTGACTCAGCTCAGAGACGCGGAGCCCGCGGCCCTGTGCATCCCAGTGCTCTCGCAGAAGGACCCGTGCTGAGCACACGGGGTCTGAGGGCTCCCCTTTTGTGCTCCCCGGAAACAGCATTCCCATTCCAGCAGCGGGCAGCGCGGCACAAACAGGCCCCGTGAGGGGCTCCCGTTGGGCATCTCTGGACGGAGCCCGCACATCAGTGGGACTAGATAATCCCTAGGGTGCCTGCCTGGTCTGTCAGTCAATCATTCCACGAAGCTACAGCAGCTACCACTTGCTGAAAATGTAATTCTCTCTCGGGAATCCAAAGTCAATAGAAAAAGAAATGGTCTAAGTAATTCAAAGACCCAGGAGGGACATTTCTTTTAGGGAAGTAAGATAATAATAAAATCTAAGATCATAGTGCTTTTCCATCTCTTATCTGATTCTCCCAGCAGTCCTGTGGGAAGAAAGCCAGCTACACGGGACTTTTCCCTGGACCATCAGAGCCCCGCTGAGCAGATTTTCTGGATGGGAACTGCACAAGGGCAGCGCATCTGGGGAAACGCCATTTGTATTGGAAATACAGACAAAATACACCCTCTCGAAGAGGGTGTGCACTTGGTCACAAAGACTCCAGACTTCCCAGCTGGCACACAGTATTGTAGACATGCCTGGGGAACCCCCGCCATTCACCCGCCTGTGCATATACTCCAGTAAAGCTGCTCCTGACCTGACCATACTTGGGGCTCCTGAGAGCATCCAACGTCTCTTGGAGGGAAGAAGGGGTTGGGGTCTCAGAAAGTGTGCTCTGCCAAGCACGTGTGCCTGTGCCAAGTGAGGTGGGGATAAGACCGTGGGGGGTCTGTGGGTTTGTTCTCTGATGTCCGATCTCTGAGACCTCCCCTGGGGCAGAGCCAGGCCAAGCCCAGGGGACATACCCACACAGCCACTGCAGCTCGTGACTCACAATGAGACCAGTCTGACACCCTGGCACCCCCTGAAAAAGGAGCTGCAGAGATCGTCTGTGATGGAGAATTTTAGCTAATGGGGAAGATTAGAGACAGCTCGGGAACTCCCCCCACCCTGGCTTGTCCTCTCGCTTCCTTTCTCCACCCTCCCCTTCCTCACCTGAGGGCCATGTCAGGGGCACCTAACGTACCTGGAGGGGCCATCTGCTTCCTTGTCTGCTGTGCCAAAGCTGGACGGCTCACGGTTGCCTGGATTAATATGCGTGCATGCGTGCCGAGTCGCTTCAGACGTGTCCGACTCTTTGCGGCCCTGTGGACTGTAGCCCACCGGGCTCCTCTGTCCACGGGTTTCTCCAGAAAAGAGCACTGGAGTGGGCTGCCATTTCTTATCCAGGCGATCTTCCCGACCCAGGGTTTGAATCTGTGTCTCTTGTGTCTCTTGCATTGGCAGGAGGGTCCTTTACCAGGAGCACCCCCTAGGAAGTCAATTATATGCTGACTTTGAAAAATGTTGCTGAAGGTTGGATGTCTTTTTCTAATTTGCACAAAGACACCATTTCGCTCCTAGTGGGCAGGCAAGCTATGGTAGTATGCATGGGGATTTCCTCGGTCCAAGCTTTGTTGCAGATACCAAGGATGCCTTCCCAAGACACATACCTCTTCCTACCTCAAACACCTTCTACGGCTCCCCACTGCCAGTGAGAGGGCTTTGCCAGGACTGCATGGCTCACCTTATCAAAATACACATTTTCAGGGCCCCCTCAGGCAGAAAATATTGGAGGTGATGGGGAGTGTGGAGAGAAGTGGAGAAGGAAGGGATGTATATTATAAGAAGTTCTGTCCAGGGATCTGACACACTCCCTAAGAAACACTCTTCTTCAGGAAACACTTTAAACTCTGCCATGGCATTCAAGATTTTCTAAGATTAGTCCTTGCCTAATTACCCAGCTCCTTCTCCTGCCATTCTCCTTCCCACAACCCCCACACCAGATGACTCAGACTTCCCCCCACTAGCTAGACACCAGTGTCTAGATGCCACCTCCTCTGTGAAGCTCTCCTGGATTTTCCAATGCAAATGGCTTCCTTCTTCCTTTGTGACTCTACATTCCTACCGGTCAACAGTTGAGACATGGGGACATCTGAGATATAAGTGATACTATTAATATTACTCCCCTGGATATCTCCATGGTTTCAACTTTTTGGAGGAAGGAAGAGGAAAGAACTGTGTGTATCTGGTTATGTGTTTGTGTGTGAGAGAGTTAATCTGCAAGTGTCTGAGTGGGAGGGAAGAGCTAGTAGAGAGAGAAAAATCGTGTGAATCCAAGGCCCGTGTTCCCTGCTGTCGGCAGAGGAGGCTGGTTTTGAGCGCTGGCGGAGGGAAACAGCTGGAGCTGGATGTGCAGGCGCCGCGCCATCTGGAGGGAGGTAAACGGTTTTTCCCGGCCCTGCCCAAGCAGGCCCAGCCCCTTCTGTCCACACTGGGGGCCGCTTGCGTGGGTGGGGAAGTCGGGGATCTCCTGAGCGGAGATTTCTTGTGAACTGGGGTCTGGCCCCCAGGCGCGCGCTGTCTGTGACGGGGGCTTTCTGCCCCATGTGTCCCACTGCCCGGGGCGACTGGAAAGGATGTTGCGAGGCGGCCGGAATCTCACAGTGTGAGACGCTTCTTGCTTCATTTTCCCCTTGGGCCACGCTGCACGGCTTTCAGGAGCTTAGTTCCCTGCTCAGGGAGGAACCCGGGCCCCGACAGTGAAAGACCCAAGTCCTAACCTTTGAACCGCCAGGGAATCCCTTTGAGAGGTGGCTTCTCGATGCTGAACGCCCGGCGGAAGCCCGTCTACCCAGACATCACTCATTCCTTGCGTGGCTTGGATACTCCTGCTCATAAACGTGGTGACTGCGACTGGCATTTTTAAACACCAGTGGTGTACCCACCCTTTATGCTGAGCATCTTATTTAATGCTTCTGATAACCCTGCGATATGGTTATTATTCAGCCCATCTTACAGAGGGGAAAGAATATAGATCAGGGACTCAGCATCTCCCGTGTGGGGCTCACAGAAAGCGGCAGGAATGGCTTAGAAACCCGTCTGTTGGGCTGAAGATATGTTTCTTCCATGCTGAACAGGAGCTCGTTTCCCTACCCCCAAGGCCATTTCTGAGTTTTTACCTGTTCCTACTCGACTCAAGGCAGAGTCCCGTCCAGCCCAGACCTGTTAGTCCCCTTGCATGTCACGGTCCTACCCCTGAGATGCGTCAGGTATTAGCAGCGTGACCTTGGACAAGTAACTCGACTTTTCTGAGCCTCTTTCTTCATAGAGCTATGATGAGGATTAAATCGGAAGGTAGACCTAAGAATTTAGCAGAGTGGCACAGAGCAAGAGTTCCGTCAGTGGTGGCTGTTACACCCGCACACGCGCGCACGCACGCACACGTCCATGGAATAGGCATTAACGGAGGACAGACCCTGAGAAGTGTAGCGTCCACACCTCGGATGGACGCTGGACCGTCTGCGTGTATCCTGGTCCATTACACTCCGCCCTCTCTCCCTTCCTTCCCAGTCTTTGCTGGAGACTGCGTTGCATACCGAGTGGAGAACTTCCCTCCCCCGAGGTCCTGCAGGGAGCTGCCGCTCTTATTTATCATTTGGGAAGCATCTGCTCTTTGGTGAAATATCGCTGTCGTGAACAAACACAGTGCGGGCATTTGACCTTTCTTCACCAGCCCCGGCTTCTCTGCTCGCTGCCAGCAGTGAAGCAGCTTTGAGAAAGAGACACGTGTCAAAGGACCTTTCAAAGGGGCCGCCAGATGGGAGCCTGGGTGACGACCCTGGGTCTGGGAGTAGCAGATGAGACGGATTGGAGCCCGCGAATGAACAAACCTGACCCCGTTACTCCGATGGGCCAAGAAATCTCCCTGCACACCCGCAGGCGACGTCAGCCCAGAAGATGCCGAGAGTGCAGGGCAGGGCCTGGCTGCCGTGACCCTCAGCACCGCGCGTTTTTACCCCTCTTGTGTCCTGGGCGGCAGCACTTGGCACCTGCTAGTTGCGACCGGGAGGTGCAGCTGCTCAGGCCCTCTCAGGGGAGTCTGCAGGGCACTCACGGAGTCCGCTGTGGTTTGCCGGAGCATCTGAGAACCCTCCAGCCCACACACCCTCCAGGGTCTGTGACCAGTCACCTGGGCTGGAGGCTGGGATCACCAGAAGGGGCAAAAGAAACTCCAGACAGTAAAACCCTCCAGACAGCACACCTGGACAAGTGTAGTCCTAACATCTCTGCCCAATGGTCAGCTCTCCTTGTGAGGTCTTTAGAGGCTCTACTGAGAAATGACTCATCCATAATAACCGCTGTTCCAGTGTAAGGGGCTATTATTATTAATTGGCTTCCTTCATTCACAATCATTTGCTGAGACCTACTGTGTTCCAGGTTCTTTGCTAGGGACAGAGGGACGCAGAAACGAACTCATCAAAGTCATTGCCTTTGTGGAGCTCCAAGCCTTTTGGGGGATCAGGGGCAGGGGCAGAGGTGGGCAGAGGTGGGCAGAGGTGGGCGGAGGAGGGGTGCAGAGTAGCTGAGACAGGTTCAAGTTACCAGCGCAAAAGAAGAGACTCAAGAGTCTCAGCGCTCTGTCTGAGAGACGATGCTTTGGCTGGCTCAGGACCTGCAGAGTAGACTGGTTTGGCACTTGAGAACAGAAGACAAGCAGGAGACAGGTGTGGAGCAGGAAAGCTCTGTGCATCCTCAGCAGAGAGAATCGCCCGCACTCCTGGGTCGCAGGGTCAATGGGGCGGCGGGGTCTGTGATTTGAAATGTAGGTTGTGGCCGAACCACAGACACCCTGGGGAATTTCTTCCGAAAGCAAAAAAAAAAAAGAAGTTACTGAAAATGTTCAGGTTGTGCTTGAGGGCATTGCAGAGTAGCGTTTTATAGGCTGTGCTGGGCAGTGGGGTGCAAGACTAGAGGCAAGAAGGTGAGTGAAGCCGCTCTTGCCTTCAGACACGAAGGCTGGAAATGAATATCCCAGGATCTATCAATTTCTGCAGTCACCTTCCTGACCCATCCCCAGCCAGAGTCTGAACATGGATAAACCAGAACGTTACCAAGGAGGAAGTCAGGCGGCAACCTCCGGGAGAGCGGAACCAGCAGGAAATATTTTCAGTAGGAGGAACTGCGGAAAGGAGCCTGCCTTCGCTCCCTCTGACCCCTCTTTTCATCTGCCTTATTTACAGCCTGGATCTCAGATTCTGCAAATGCATTAAGAACAAACAAACAGGAAAATCAATGCAAACTAGACAGGAGACCTTTCTAGGCTGGTGAGTGGAGATGGCAGGCGGTCTTCATTAACCCCCCTTTTTCCAAAGGGTGGATGGGCTGGCAGAAGGCAGGATCCAGGCAGCTGGAATGGAGCCCACTCAGGTCTCTGCCACTTTCTCATTGGGTGACCTTAACCAGGTCCCTTAGCACTCTGAGCCTTAGTTTCTTTCTCTGAGAATGCAATGGTTGCCATCTTGTAATGTGAGGGTTACAATGTCTTGAGAAAAGTATACATCAGTTGCTCAGTGTTAGCTTCTTTTCCCGTGTCACTTACAAGAGCCTGGTGATCAGTGCATGTAGCTAAAATACTGCCAGGAGAGTATCCTTTTCCTAGCTCAGCTTTAACTCAAGATGTGGATCTTTGTTAGGTGATGGTTCTCATGACAGAGGTTGAGTTTTTCAACTGTTAGCAGTCATTTACACATAGTATGAATAAATCTCCAAGCCAGGCTTCAGCAATATGTGAACCATGACCTTCCAGATGTTGAAGCTGGTTTTAGAAAAGGCAGAGGAACCAGAGATCAAATTGCCAACATCTGCTGGGTCATGGAAAAAGCAAGAGAGTTCCAGAAAAAAACATCTATTTCTGCTTTATTGACTATGCCAAAACCTTTGACTGTGTGGATCACAATGCACTGTGGAAAATTCTGAAAGAGATGGGAATACCAGACCACCTGACCTGCCTCTTGAGAAACCTATGTGCAGGTCAGGAAGCAACAGTTTGAACTGGATATAGAACAACAGACTGGTTCCAAATAGGAAAAGGAGTACGTCAAGGGTGTATACTGTCACCTTGCTTATTTAACTTCTATGGAGAGTGCATCATGAGAAACACTAGGCTGGAAGAAGCACAAGCTGGAATCAAGATTGCTGGGAGAAATATCAATACCCTCAGATATGCAGATGACACCACCCTTATGGCAGAAAGTAAAGAGGAACTAAAAAACCTGTTGATGAAAGTGAAAGAGGAGAGTGAAAAAGTTGGCTTAAAGCTCAGCATTCAGAAAACGAAGATCATGGCATCTGGTCCCATCACTTCATGGGAAATAGATGGGGAAACAGTGGAAACAGTGTCAGACTTTTATTTTGGGGGGCTCAAAAATCACGGCAGATGGTAATTGCAGCCATGAAATTAAAAGATGCTTACTCCTTGGAAGAAAAGTTATGAGCAACCTAGATAGCATATTCAAAAGCAGAGACATTACTTTGCCGACTAAGGTCCATCTAGTCAAGGCTATGGTTTTTCCAGTGATCATGTATGGATGTGAGAGTTGGACTGTGAAGAAGGCGGAGAGCCAAAGAATTGATGCTTTTGAACTGTGGTGTTGGAAAAGACTCTTGAGAGTCCCTTGGACTGCAAGGAGATCCAAGCAGTCCATTCTGAAGGAGCTCAGCCCTGGGATTTCTTTGGAACGAATGATGCTAAAGCTGAAACTCCAGTACTTTGGCCACCTCATGTGAAGAGTTGACTCATTGGAAAAGACTGTGGTGTTGGGAGGGATTGGGGGCAGGAGGAGAAGGGGACGACCAAGGATGAGATGGCTGGATGGCATCACCGACTCGATGGACATGAGTCTGAGTGAACTCTTGGAGTTGGTGATGGACAAGGAGGCCTGGCATGCTGCAATTCATGGGGTCACAAAGAGTCGGACATGACTGAGTGACTGAACTGAACTGAACTGACTGATGAATAAATCTTAATTTCCAATATGTACCAGCTGGAGAGGTCTTTACAGATGATGTGAGATAACTCACTTGTTTTTGTATAGGGATTCCTGTAGTCTAGGGAAGAGAGAGAGAGGTTCTCAAGATTTTAGAGGGACATAAGTAAAGAACCAGGGTTAGAACTCAGGTCTCCTGTGGCCTGATTGCTCCTCCTTCCATTATTCACGAGGAACATGTATTTATTGTTTTGATAACAGGTAGATCCTGGAGCCTGAGATAGAAGCAAGGAGATATTCATCAGGGAATGCTCTGGGGAAGGAAACAGGGGTGGCCAGAGGGAGAAGGTGAGCTGTCTTGCAGTCCTGAGGGCAGCAGCCAGGCCATACAGCACTCTGGATCTGGAGGGCCCTTTAGAACTGTCCTGAGTGAGAGCCACCAGCTTCCTTCTCCAGCATTGCACAGTCAAGGCAGCATGACCAAAGGCAAGGCCAGCTCAGCAGAGGGCGATTTCCAGAAAAAGCAGCAAGGTGAGTGAGGTTCCACCAGCACTTTCAGTGGCTGAGGGAACTGAGCTTTGTTCTTGAAAAAAATTTTGTTTAATCGAAGTGTAGTTGACTTACAGTGTTGTGTTAGTTTCAGATATACAACAAATGAACATGTGTGTGTTTGTGTGCTGTGTGCTGTTCTAAGTGGCTTCAGTCGTGTCCAACTCTTTGCGACCCTATGAACTGTAGCCCACCAGGCTGCTCTGTGCATGGGATTCTCCAGGCAGGAAAACTGGAGTGGGTCATCCCCTTCTCCAGGGCGTCTTCCCAGCCTGGAGATGGACCCTGCATCTCTTACATCTCTTGCGTTGGCAGGAGGGCTCTTCAGGGTCACGTGTATGTGCATATGTGTATGCTAAGTTGCTTCAGTCGTGTCCAGCTCTTTGTGACCCCATGGACCATAGCCTGCCAGGTTCCTCTGTCCGTGGATCCTCCAGGCAAGAATGCTGGATGGAAATAGCTCCCTGTGCTATACAAGAGGTCTTTGTTGCTTATCTATTTTATGTATAGTAGTGTGTATAGAAGATGCTTACTCCTTGGAAGAAAAGTTATGAGCAACCTAAAGAGCATATTCAAAAGCAGAGACATTACTTTGCCAACTAAGGTCCGTCTAGTCAAGGCTATGGTTTTTCCTGTGGTCATGTATGGATGTGAGAGTTGGACTCTGAAGAAAGCTGAGCACCGAAGAATTGATGCTTTTGAACTGTGGTGTTGGAGAAGACTCTTGAGAGTCCCTTGGATTGCAAGGAGATCCAAGCAGTCCATTCTGAAGATCAGCCCTGGGATTTCTTTGGAAGGAATGATGCTGAAGCTGAAACTCCAGTACTTTGGCCACCTCATTCGAAGAATTGTCTCAATGGAAAAGACTCTGATGCTGGGAGGGATTGGGGGCAGGAGGAGAAGGGGACGACCAAGGATGAGATGGCTGGATGGCATCACGGACTCAATGGATGCGAGTCTGAGTGAACTCCGGGAGATGGTAATGAACAGGGAGGCTTGGTGTGCTGTGATTCATGGGGTTGCAAAGAGTCGGACACGACTGAACGCCTGAACTGAACTGAGTGTGTATATGTTAATCCCAAACTCCTAATTTTTTCCTCCTCCACTCCTCTTCTGGTGACCATAGGTTTGTTTTCTGTGCCTGGAGTCTGTTTCTGTGTTGTCAACAAGCCCTTCACTCTTGAGCAGCGGTGGGCTGTGTCAGCTCTGCGTCTATGGCTATCCGGGACAGGGCTGTGTAGAGCGTCATACTCAGGGGCCTCTCACTGACCATCCTCGCAGGCACTCGAGCAGATGAGACTCAAATTCCTCAGTAAGGCAACGCTTATCTCCACAAATTTGGCTTCAGCCTGTCCATATTCTGCCGTCTCCCTTTTTCCTTCCCTGCTTCTTCACCCACAAAGAGCCTCCTGTGAGTCCCACCACATCCTTCCTTACCTCTGTGCCACTGTACACGCTGTTCCTTCTTCCTCCAATGCCCTTCCACCCTGTCTCCTCATGACTTGGGAAACTTATCCTCATTCCTCCAGACGCAGCTCAAGTATCACCGCTTCTGATGTTCCATCACACTTTATACATACTCTGGACATGTTCATCCTGTCATTCAGCAGACACTGGTCCCGGTATCGAGACTGTGCCAGGCTACCACTTCCTGTGCCAGGACACCATCTGCACGTGTGCCAGCCTCCCCTTCTGGTGAGGCGAGGAGTGTGCTTGATTCCTCTGTACTTTCTGAGCATCTCATAGCGCCTGACACGGAGCAGGTGCTGGGTAAAGGCTTGCGTGGTAATGAATGGGATGCAGTGAACTGGGAGTCAGGGCAGACGCGTTCCCTCTCTCTCTCCTTCCAGCTGGAATGGCGTGTGCGTTTGCAATCCACAGTCTGATGAGAGACACGGGAATTAGGCTGCCTTTGGCTGACATCAGCAAGCCCCTGCTAGATTCCAGGCACCGTGGGAAGCCCCCGAGAGGCAACGTCCCTGCCCTCAGAGGGTTTCTCTCTGATGGAAGAGACACATTCATTCCCAGGGTGCCACCTGAACACAGGACGGGGCACGCTCAGCACCCAGGGACAGGGGCAGAGTGCTTGCACGCCTCTCTAGTAGCCGCGTTCAGGCTCAGCCGCCCCAAAACGTGGGGGATCTTAGTTCCCGGACAGGGGATCAAACCCCCATGCTCTGCATTGGAAGGTGGATTCCCAGCCACGGGACCACCACGGAAGTCCCTGGAGACCATGCTGATAGGTGTTCTTCAAAGAGTAAAATCTTCCCAGGGCAAATAGAGATCCAGTTGAACAAGGCTTTCCTCTGCACGCCTTATCCGAGCCTTTGCTGTGCTGACTGGGAATCACAGCAAGGAACGCTCCTCAGAATCCTTTGTTTCGAGCCTCGCGTTTCTGTAAACGTGTTCTGGGGAGTGATCTGGCTTCTGTCTCTCTCCCTGTCAGTCAGGGTGTGTGTGTCGGGGCAGATGGAAGTCATTTGCTGGGGACGAAGGAGCCAGCTCCAGGTCTCAGTCTCCTAGGCTGATACCGTACGGAGGGGAAGGGACCCAGCACTGGCTGAGGTCCTCCTTCGTGCTGTGTCTGTGTCTCTGGTTGGTCGTGTGGCAGTTTTCTCCCCATCACCCCACAAGGCAGATATTCTTATCACTGCCCCACAGAGAATGGGATTCAGAGAGGCCAGAGGATTTGCCCAAGGTCACACAGGCAGGAAGCCACAGGTTGGGGCTTGGACATATACCCCTCTGAGTCCAGCATCCACGTTTTCCCTGCAGTCGGCTCCCAAACTGTAACTCAAGATTTCTTCCATGAAAGCTCCCTACATCTAAGAATCAACACCCCACTGAGCTCTCTGTGTGGTCCCAGACTCCCAAGGACTTCCTTTCCCCACTGGTGGGAGCCCAGCTTCTCAGGGTCTCCTTTAGCTTTTGGAGAAAGATCCCTGCCCCCCTCCCTCTTGCCCATGGGCTAAGGATGACTATGCAGGACCAGGGGCTTTGTACCCAGACAGCCCCAAACCGCCCCTGGCCTCCTTCTGTCTCTCCTGACCCCTCACCCCACACTCCAGGGAGGAGATGTGCCTTCCTCATGGGGCCTGGTGCCAGCCTCACGGCAGGAGGCAGGACAGACCCAGGAAGGAGCCCTCTAATTTCAGAGGAAGGAGAGCAGACACAGTAAATCACCAGGCGGCTTAAAGCTCCGCTTGTGTGGAAATGGAGCTGTTTTAGCAAAAGTCCTTCCTTGGTTTCTGCGTCGTCAGGGGCTGGTTTTAAATTTTATATTTTCCGGTCTTTTAGCATTCTGCCTGGTTTGCTCTCACACTTTGCTGGGCAATTTTCAGACATTACACCTCAGTCCTGGCAGCCTTTGGAGGTGGGGGAGGTCAAAGCTTCCAGGCTCCAGTGGGTGTGGAGGAGAAGGAAGGGGCTGGAGCTTAGGGGACTCGGGAGCGGCACACCCCATCACCGTGAGAAACCTGACTGCCCCACCAGGGGAGGTCAGCTCTCTGGGCTCCGTGCCCCACCTTCATGGCAGTCAATAGGAGAGGCATCTAGCCCAGTGGTTAGGGCCGTGGCTTTGCATCACTGTGGGCCACTCTCTTGCAGTGAGCCCCCGGGCAAGGCATTTAACCTCTCTGTATCCTCTAATGAGGGGAAACAAGTGTACTTGCTTCACAGGGTGATTATGAGACTGCAGTTATTACACGCAAAGCACCTGGAGCGCACCTGGCACATAGTAGGGCCTCAGTAAGTGTCAGCTCTTGCTTATGGAGCCTGCACTGTGTAACTGACACAGCATTAGCTTCAGTCCTATGAACAATGCCGAGTCTCATGTTGACTCCATTTGACAGATGAAGAAAATGTGCCTCAGAGAGGTTGAGTATCTTTCTCCACATCACACAGCTGGTTAGAAGGACTTGAGAATGGAACCCAGGTCTACTGGATTCCCATACCCAAGCACCTCGCCTTTCTTACCTTGTGTGAAAGTATTTGAGTAGGTGCTTTCTGCTTCCCACGAGAATCATGGCTTCCAGGGAACAGAACCCTCTTCCAGCTTACCTTTTAACCCCGTGGCACCTTGCATGGGACCACTGCACTGTAGGGCTAAGTGAATGGTCTCTGGGAGAAAGGAAACTCACATGCCCTGAGTTCCTACTGTGTGCAGACACTATCAGGCATCTCTTTAAAGTCTCATGGGGCAGGTGTTATCTTTGTTTTACAGCCGAGAAAGCGCCAGAGGACTCTCTTAGCTCCAAAGTTAAGAAAGGAGATTAGATGCTCGATGACCTTTTAATGGCCTTTGCAAAGATACACTTAGAAGAAAATGTAATTTTAATATGAAAGGCATGGCAGAAAGGCAAAGATAACGCACTCAGTCACTGCTTTCTAGTAGAGGGCAGCACCGTGGCAAGAAGAGAGGCTTGAGAAGCAATCAAAACTTTCCCTAGCCTTGGCTCTATTCTTTTCAGCTGAGTAGCATCAGACTTGGACTTCCCAGGTGGTGCTGTGGTAAAGAATCCGCCCGCCAGTGTGGAAGATGCAAGAGATGTGGGTTCAATCCTTATGTTGAGAAGATCCCCCGGAAGAGGCAATGCCCACTCCAGTATTCTTCCCTGGAAAAGTCCATGGACGGTAGAGCTGGGTGGGCTACAGTCCATGGGGTTGCAAAGAGTCGGACACGACTGAGCTACTGAGCACACTGTACAACATTAGACTAGCTCTTTGACATCTTTGAGGCTCACTTCTCTGTAAACTGAAGACAGTCAGCCTACAAATACTTACTGAATGTTCATCACGTGCCAACCCTGGTGCTAGGCACCGCAAGTGCATTAGTGAACCAGCTGGAAGGGTCCTGCTGCCAGTGGGCTGACACTATTGCAGAAGAGGGAAATCAAACAGCACAACCAATGTACTTTCAAGTATTCACTAGTACTTATGACCAGTTGACTAGACTCAAAGTGCCTGGGGTGAACCAGCGGTCCTCTTCACAGAACTGATACTTGTCTTGATCCCTGGATGGTGAGAGGAAGCCAGCCATGCAAAGGCTGGTGGAAGAGCCTGGTGTTGGGAGGAGAGGCAGCTGGAGTGTCTGCAAGGGGGTGAACAAGAGAGGAGGAGAGAGCGTGAGGCTGCAGAGGAGGTGCTGGCTAGGTGGTCTGGCACCAAGCAGACCTCAGCTGCTGCTGCTGCTGCTAAGTTACTTCAGTCACGTCCAACTCTGTGAAACCCATAGACGGCAGCCCACCAGGTTCCTGCATCCCTGGGATTCTCCAGGCAAGAACACTGGAGTGGGTTGCCATTTCCTTCTCCAACGCATGAAAGTGAAAAGTGAAAGTGAAGTCACTCAGTCTTGTCAGTAGACCTCAGTAGGACACATGATTTCATTCGGGATGCTATAGGAAGACCATTTAAGAGTTCTGAGATAAATCAGGAGGCAGTGGTAATTTTCCAGGTGAGGGCTGGTTGTGGTTTGGAAACTATTCTGAAGGGGTGACAAGTTTTGGATTCACGCCGTGTCATGATGCTGGAGGTGGAGCCAACAGTGGGCTTCCCTGGTGGCTCAGACAGTGAAGAATCTGGCTGCAATGCCAGAGACCTGGGTTTGAGCCCTAGGTTGGGAAGATCCCCAGAGAAGGGAATGGGTACCTACTCCAGTATTCTTGACTGGAGAATTCCTTAGATAAAGGAGGGTGGCAGTCCATGGGGAAACGAA
Source organism: Madoqua kirkii (assembly GCA_006408675.1). Taxonomy (NCBI): domain Eukaryota; kingdom Metazoa; phylum Chordata; class Mammalia; order Artiodactyla; family Bovidae; genus Madoqua; species Madoqua kirkii. The sequence goes on along the minus strand of SJYC01046535.1, from coordinate 6,596 downwards.
GAGTCAGACATGACTGAGCGACTAACACTTTTTCACTTTCAGAGCCAAGAACATCCAATTATTGGACTGAGGACTGGGTCTCGGGTTTGGGCTGAGGGGAGACTGCTGCTGTTTATGAAGATGGGGGAGACTTGGGGTGAAGGGGAGAGGTAGGAATCAGTGGTCCTGATTTGCAGATGTTAAATTTTAGATACTTACTAGACATTCAAATGTAGATGCTAGAAGGGCAGCAGATTGGGAAAAGATGTACTGTGGTTTAAGCCATAGGGGCAGTTGACACCCTCTAAATTAAAAGATGCTTACTCCTTGGAAGAAAATTTATGAGCAACCTAGATAGCATATTCAAAAGCAGAGACATTACTTTGCCAATTAAGGTCTGTCTAGTCAAGGCTACGGTTTTTCCTGTGGTCATGTATGGATGTGAGAGTTGGACTGTGAAGAAAGCTGAGCACCAAAGAATTGATGCTTTTGAACTGTGGTGTTGGAAAAGACTCTTGAGAGTCCCTTGGACTGCAAGGAGATCCAACCAGTCCATTCCGAAGGAGATCAGCCCTGGGATTTCTTTGGAAGGAATGATGCTAAAGCTGAAACTCCAGTACTCTGGCCACCTCATGCGAAGAGTTGACTCATTGGAAAAGACTCTGATGCTGGGGGGATTGGGGGCAGGAGGAGAAGGGGCGACAGAGGATGAGATGCCTGGATGGCATCACGGACTCGATGGACGTGAGTCTGAGTGAACTCTTGGAGTTGGTGATGGACAAGGAGGCCTGGCGTGCTGTGATTCATGGGGTCGCAAAGAGTCAGACACGACTGAGCGACTGAACTGAGCTGAGAGAGTGAGGCAGAGAAGAGGTCTGGATAGGAGGTCTGGTGGAGCAGAGGATCAGCAAAGGAGACAACAGGTGAGCTGGCAGAGTCAGGGAGCTGAGGGGAAAGCAAGGGTAAGGTGGATGCATATCTGGGGAAGACCTCATCCCAGACAGGGGAGGCAGCCATGTAAAGTCTTGTGGAAGATCGAGTGAGAGCGGGACAGAGCCCTCGCTGTTGGTTCGGCAGAGATGAACCATGGGGGACTCTGGTAAGCGTCTTAAGGGGATGGTGGGATCTAAGCCTGATTGGAGTGGGACGGAGTTAAGACTGGAGGTGAGAAAGCGGACATAACCCTAACTCTCCACCCTAACCCTAACGTGTCTGGACAGATCTTCCAAATAATTTTGCTGAGAAATATGATAACACCTGGAAGATGTTCCAACGTCAACAAGGTTTGTAAAGCTGTGTGACATTATGAAACACCTATGCTATTCTGAGGAACAAAGGGATTTGTATTTCAGCAAAACAATTAACACACAATGGCCCAGACAAAGAACTTGATAAGTAGAGGCTATTATTATCATTTAACACATACAGAGTGAACACTTATAGTACTCCAGGGGTAATTTTTTTAAAGCAGATACATTTGTTAAGAATAATGCTATTATAGTCCTGGAGTCACTGATTCCAAAAGGGTGTTTGCAGGAGATTTTATTATAATTATGCAACAGCTTAATAATAAAGTCTCTTTTTTTTTTTAACTTACAGAGTCACTAAATAATAGAGAGGAAAGACAGAGTAGGGCTGATCCAGCAGACTCTGACTCTGGGACCCGTCTTCCCTAAGCATGTTTGGTCGTCAGCCTTGGGCAAAGCTTGAATCTAAAGGGTTACTCAGGGTCCAAAGTGATTACCGATATTTGGGAATCTACACTTTCTGATCCCTTGTGTCGTCATGGGGTCACACGACTAGCTCTGGTCAGAGGACTGTGAGTGGAAGTGATACATAACATGACTGGGCTGAAACATTTAATCGTCAGAGTGAGACAGCTCTTCCCTGGCGGTGATCACGGAAGCACGCACCAGGACGGGGATTTCATCAGCCTGACTGCAAGGAGCAGAGTTCTCTGAAGACCGAAGCACCATAAACAAGCAATAACCCATCTTTCCATTCAGCTGCTGTACCTGTGGGGGTGTCTGTTTCTGCAGCATGCTCTAGCCTCTCCTGATTGAATCAGCAGTGATCACCAGTAAGTTAGGCTGAGGCGCTCCTGTACCGAGACTCTCCCTGTCCAGCAGTCAATCTGACAACGTCTACAAAAGCATAAGCGGGGATACAGACGTTCTTACGGGAGATGGAGGGTGTTTGGGGAATGGATGGGCGGGTGACTACATCTCCCAGGGTTGCAGGGTTGCAGAAAGGCCTCCCCCAGGAAGGGATGTTCAAACTGAGATTTGAGGGGCGAGCGACAGTCAGCCAAATGATGGAAAAGCTGGGGAGGGGGGTCGTTCTGAGCAGAGGGAATTGATGTCTTTGAAAATAAAAATGCAAGAGAAAGCCCAGCCCCATTCAGAGATAAAAAGAGCTGTGTGTTTGAAATGGGTAGGGTGTGAAGGAGAAGTGACTTAAAGTGGGTGACTCAAGGGCAGGTGAAGTCAGGACTGAGACGGTAGACGGCTTTGTTATGTTTCAATGCCTTTTGTACTTTATCCTAGTTTTTGATCTGGGGATAGCACCTAATATTCCAAAATCCCAGCCACTGCCTCCTTCTAAGTTGAGCCAAGGAGGTACCTGGAGCGGAAGTGTTAACAGGAACCACTTCCCACGTCAACCCACCAAAGGCCTCCTGGTCTCCGCGAAGGAGAAGGAAGGAGCCTTGCGGCAAAGGCGAGAGGATAGGTTGCCTTCAGGGAGCCCTGGAGCTCATCCTCACGTTCCCAGCGCATTGCCTCTAAACCTCGATGGCAGGAAGTCAGGTATTATCGCAATTTTTCTAAGCCTGGTGGCCTAGATCACTTCAAGGATTTGAAATTCACCCTCTTCCTCTCTGGAACTTTGCACAAAGATCAACAGACAAATGGGAAGTCAAGCCTGACTTTCTACAAAACAAAGTGATTCCCCATTGATCTGAGGAATGTGCAAGGTGGCCTCATACAGCAGGAGGGAGGTTCTGCAACTGTCTGCCTCCCTGAAACTGATGGCTGAATATTCCTCCCGCTGGAGGAGAAAGGAGAAAGGAGAAACGTAAGGAGAATGAACACTTTCACCCTCATAATGCTGATGCCTTGAGTTGGTCCAGCTGCTTAGTTCTTGACTGGGACAGTAATCTGGCCAGGCTGCCACAAGGAAGAAAAGGCCACAGTAAAGAGCTCATTGCGGGCTGAGCACCTTCCTAACCTTGGCATGCTCATCATCTCATGTAGCAAGAAGGAAGGTTAAGTGGGAAACAGGGCCCCTGCAGGTGCATAATTGCCAAGCATTGAACAAGAGGGTAGACCTTTAACATGCTAGGATCCACCCTGCCCGTTAGTGAAACACGGCCTGGAACTTCCAGTTCCTCCTGCTGATCATAGGAACAACCCCTCCTCCCACAGGTGGGGCTAAGATAGGTTGGCCAGAGCCCATACCTGCTTCTTCAGTGCCGTACCTGCAAGCTGAGGCCGGCATCCTTTCCTCAACATAATGGGCTTATCAAGGCCACACAGAGGGTGTGACATTTCCCTTTCTGAGATGATGCAAACATACTCCAGACCCTGCCTTCCCTTCTCGCGACCTCTCTTTTGCACCTCTCTGTTGTCACTAACTTCCATGCCCAAGTTCAGAAAGATGGTGGGAAGCGGGGCCCTGGGTCGGGAGGGCTGGTTAAGTAACTGCTCCACTTACATGTTTTGCTCCCACCCCAAGGCCTGGATGAGAGAGCTGTGAAACAGAGCCGCGCATTTCAAGCCCACATGATCCTAAATGTGTCTCTTATTTTTAAACGGGGCTTATTTATATAGTCAACAGTTACTTTTTATAAATGCGAATGGAATGGCAATGAACACCCTCTTCTCTTTCTGCATCACGCATGGACTCCTCAAAGTTTTGTACACCCTGGAGTTTCTCCCAACCGAACTGCAACACTCTGAGCGAATCAATCCAGGGTCCGTAGAAGTGGTCCTGGGCCTGTCTTCACATAGGCTGACGGAGGAGCCTGGGGGGCTGCAGTCCAAGGGGTCGCTGAGAGTTGGGCGTGACTGAGCAGCTTCCCTTTCACTTTTCACTTCCATGCGTTGGAGAGGGAGATGGCACCCACTCCAGTGTTCTTGCCTGGAGAATCCCAGGGACTGCGGAGCCTGATGAGCTGGCGTCTATGGGGTCGCACAGAGTCGGACACGACTGAAGAGACTTAGCAGCAGCAGCAGCAGCAGCAGCAGCAGGATGTGGCTGGGGCTTCCCAGGCGGCGCTAGTGGTAAAGAACCTGCCTGCCAGTGCAGGAGACATAGAGACATGGGTTCGATTCCTGAGTCGGGAAGATCCCCTGGAGGAGGGCATGGCAACCTGCTCCAGTGTTCTTGCCTGGAGAATCTCATGGACAGAGGAAGCTGGTGGGGGTATCCACGGGGTTGCAGAGTCAGGCACGACTGAAGTGACTTAGCACGCGCTAAGGATGTGGTTACCTGGGACAGTTCCAGGGCTTGGAGATCCTGTGGACACTGAGAACTTTCTTCTGTGTAATGTCTGGCCAGGTTTATACTCTGGGAACCTGAGAAAGTGAGGAATGTGGATTTGGATCCAGTGTTCTGCTTACCCAGGGCTAACGCACGGCCCCCCTCTGTGCTGACTGCGTTTCCTGGTCAGAGTCTCTCAGGGAACTTCCTGTATCATTCACCTGCTCTGCAGAGCCAGGCGGTGCTCCGGTGTCAGGGGCACAATGTTACCCAAGGCAACTGGATCTTGGGCTCCATGGGTCTTACATTGTACTGTGTAAGGATGGATTCACCCAGTAGTGCAGACTCAGCTGCTCATTGTTATTAAAATAGAAGTCATTCTACCTTGATGCTGTGCAAAGTACTTGAGGAAACAAAAGAAGCATCATTCTTATTATTCAATAGGCCTAAACTGTGCTAGAAGCAGAGCGTCAAGATGAAATTGAGGCTTTGAATGGGTCAGACTTGAGTTTGAAAGTTGGACTCATCACAAGGGAGCTGGGTGAAAGTTGGCAAGTTGTTTCACCTCCTTGAACTCCAATTTTCATCGTTAAAGGAGGATTTGAAAATACTAGCTCTGTAGTGTTGTTACTAAAATGACATAAGAAAGTGTTTAAGTATAGTGGCTTGAATTCAACAAACATATCATTGACGTGTCTTCCTGCGCTTCCCATAGCGTTGTGCTGGGAAGAACTTAAGAATAGTTACCTTCAAGGAGCTCCTGGTCTGAACTGTAAGCTTTGGGAGAACAAGTGCAAGGTCTCTTTAGTTTTCTGTTGTGTCCTCAGGGCTCAATCCTACACCTGGCCCATGGTCCACAGTCGACACATATTTGTTACTTACTGACTCAAAGAACATGGATTTAAAGAACATCAAATCAAGGCAGAAGAAAATGGTCAGTCTTTTGGGAGAGGTGCTCAGGGCAGCGAGCGGCAGGGACTGCATTAGTGCTTTGATTTCCATGAGGATCAGGGTATGGCAAGATGAAGAGGATTACAGGGTGCAGTGTCATGCTGCATGATACTGACGGGGCATCAGGTGCAAGAGGACGGAAGAGGGATTGCAGGAGACGAGGCTGGAGGACTGGCAGTGACTGGGACAGGAAAGGCTCTGAATGTGACCCTTGGGAACCATTGAAAATCTTTCCTCAGGAGTGTGACACGGCCGGACTTGCACTTTGGAAAGGTCACCTGGGATGAACGGGCAGGATGCAAGTGTAGAGGCAAGGGGTCCAGTTAAGAAGCTGCTGCAATGGGCTGGGGAGGAGATGGCGGTGAAGTGATTCAGGTGGCGGCAGTGGGGATGGGGAGGAGAGGACGGTACCGGAGAAGTGGAGGCTGCTCAGCGGCCACTCGGCATCCACGTCCTTGGGGACGGAGGGCAAAGCCTTGTAATCTGTGTGCCCACCAAGTAGGAAGCTGGGGATTGGGGAGGCGGTCTTTATTCCCCACTGAAGAATGGGCACTGTCCTGGTGGGAGGACCTTCTCAGAGCTCTGTTAAGGCGAGAGGAATCCCTGTTTACTCACCAAGGCTGTCAACCTGGTGAACAAAGATGTTGTCAAACCACCTTATTGAGAAGTAGTTTAAATTAACCTTGACGGTGGATTAATAAATAATAAGGCCTGAATAGCTTATAAGGAAATCAATTACACTATAAATTTTAAAGCAGCACGTGCTCAGCTCCAACTTAGTGGAACCACGGCATCCTTGAACCATTCAAAATGGGCCCAAACTCCAATTCCAGCAACTCTGTCCCTCGGGGGATTGAACAGGATGCATTCAGTGTTGCAGATTGCCATGCCCTCTGGGAAGGCTCAGGAACATTCGATAGATGAGGATGATTTGTGGAAAAGATGATAATTTACCTCATTTGGTGCCCAGAATATATGGCATGTGATCAGGGCATGTTTCCACTTTGCATGATATCCAGACTTCGCAGGAGCTGAGAGGGACCCAGAGTCATGTGACCCAGTGGCTCTCAAATGTTCCAGACTAATATTTTGTGATGTGACCTTTATTATCCTGAAATGGAATTCATAAATTAGATAACCTAGCCCCAGACATCTCATTTTAAAAATCCATACAATGCCTGTAT
>SJYC01046534.1:0-27113 GCA_006408675.1 Madoqua kirkii | reverse complement strand
ATATTTTGTGATGTGCCCTTTATTATCCTGAAATGGAATTCATAAATTAGATAACCTAGCCCCAGACATCTCATTTTAAAAATCCATACAATGCCTGTATGACAAACTAAATGAAAAATAAAAAGCAGAGTAATTTGTAATAAAATAATATGCATGTTGCTATGCGAATGAAAGGTGATGGCTAGCTGAGGAGAAGTAATAGCTGTCAGATGATGGAAAATGATGGAAACGGGAGTGAAGACGTGGAACTGGCCACTGAAATACAGGTACAGCCTGGCCTCCAGAGCCGTCATTTTCTCAGTGGAGATCAGAAAAAAGCAAGGTCCAAACCCGCCTTCACTGCATGGTAATTGCGTTCCTGGAAAATGCAGGGGATGGTAAAATCATGCAAAAATTCTTCGTGTCTGTTTGTGAAATGGAACTAGGATCGGGGCCCAGATAAGCACAGAAGGGATCTTGCACTTGCCTGTCAGATGCTTGTGCACGCTTGTTGCAGCCACGCGTTTGGGGAAACACACTCACTCAGAAGGACAACGCAGATAGTGGAGAGCAGTTTATTACACCGGTGGGCCCAGGGCAGAGTCTCCTCTCAGCCAAGGACCCTGACCAATTTTTGTGAAAGCCCACCTCCCCAAATTCCTGAAACTAGTCTGAACAAAGGAAAAAGAAAGATGCAATCAAAGTGAACTCGTGATTCATATGCCTTAAGCCTAAGTAGTTAACAGTGGACAATTATCAACAGGCCTGTGGTCATACCCCAATAAGCGTAATGGAATGCATGATTCTATTCGATTACACAGATAATTAGGGTATTCTTTCAGGAGATGGAGAGCCCTGGGGCTCTTCCTTCCAGGGGCCTGGTTTTCCAGCTGGTGTGTCGTTTCCATAGATCCTGGGCATATAGCTCACAGTCCAGTCTGGCCCAAAACAGAGTCTTGCTTTCAAGAAAGACCCTGTTCTGTTTCCCTCTTCATACTCAGTCACTCAATCATATTCAACTCTCTGCAACCCCATGAACTGTAGCCTGGTTCCTCTTGTTCATAGAATTTTCTAGGCAAGAATATTGGAGCAGGTTGCCAATTCCTCCGCCAAGGGATCTCTCTGACCCAGGGATCGAACTCACACCTCCTGCATTAGCAGGGGGATTCTCTGCCACTGAGATACCTGAGAAGTCCATGTGTCAGGTGGGACATCCCCAGACCTGGGAAGTCCACGTGTCAGGTGGGACATCCCCAGATTGAGTCAAGTGTAGTCCTATTTACTGGAGCAAGGCTGTAGGTTGCCTGGCATCCAAATGCCCATAGTGCCGTTTCCATCTTTGATGACAGCCAAATGTACTTCTGGAAATGTCCAAACTGCCCCTCTTGAGATCCACAGTTCTTATCCAACCCCTTCATGGTTCTGATGGAGATATAGAAGGCTGGAGATGGAAGAGTGAAAGTGAAATTTCTCAGTCATGTCTGACTCTTTGCGACACTGTAAACTGTAGCTTGCTAGGCTCCTCTGTTCATGGGATTCTCCAGGCAAGAATATTGGAGTGAGTTGCTATTTCCTTCTCCAGGAGACCTTCCTGATCCAGGGATTGAATCCGGGTCTTCCACATTCAGGCAGACTCTTTACCACCTGAGCCACCAGGACATGGGAAGGGACTCGCATGCAGAGAGTTCTTGGTGGAGGAGGCTCGAACTCTGTCCTCCTGTGTGTCAGGCCAGAGCCTTCCAACTGGCCTGACTTGACTGCAAAGTGGGCTGTAGGACGGGCCTTCTCCGATGCCTCTGCAGCCTGGCCTGTGGAGTGATCCTTTTGTTCAGGGGGTGTCTGTCCCTTGAGCTGTGTGCTATGAATTCAAGCTTCCGTATTGCATGCTTGCTCCTAAAGTGAGATTCATCTGCATTTTAAGGTACTACTATTGTTTTTTCCCTTCTTTTTTTCCCTGTTATCTTATTCTAAGCAAAGGTGGATAAAAACTATATATAACAATGTACACTTTATGATTTAAGGAATGTTGAAAGCACTCTTTTTGAATCAAAATGTCTTCCCACCAGCTGCCAAGGATGTCTAAAATACCCCCATACCTTTGAGCAAAGGCATTTAAAATTCTTTACAATGCAGACATTTCTTAATTGCTCATGTGGATTCTTCAGTAATCTCTCAGGTCCTCAGTTCCTTTATCTTTACAATGAAAATAAACACATATATTTCCTAGGGTTGTTATGAGAATAAAACAAATTTAATGCATACAATCAAAACACTTGCTCTGTAGTAGGTGGTAAAACTTTGTTTACCTCCCACTTCTTCAGGAGGCATTCTGGGAGATACAAGGCACTCTTACTGCTAATCTCAGGTCAGATATCACTAGTCTGTCTCGTTGTAGCTCTCCTATGTATAGGTACCAGTGTGGCTTCGGATCCCTGCTTGAATTAGAGCTCCAGGCAGCCAAGACTAGTTTAACTCAGCGCGGAAATTGATAGCTTTGTTTATTTTTGCCTTACCTAATTGCTGGACATTAACTCCTTTCTTGTGAATGAGGGATGAAAGAATTCCTCTACTACCAGAACCTGGAAGGATGGAGAACGTTTCTATAGAGAGGCGAAAGATGGCAGGGGTAGGATAAAGGGGAAGTGCCTGGGCATGTCCACTGGAGGAGGGCATCGAATACACGGCAGAGAGTTGGGACGAACACTTGCCTCGGGAAGTTAGCTTCCTGCATGGCACCTAGGCTTGCCATCACAACAGGGTGCCCGGGAAAGACTGCCCTCTTCTCTGCCCCCCCCACCTTCTTCACTGCTTCCTTGGGCTTCTTTGTTCTAAGGCTCCTTGCTGCCATGTGGCCTCCATGGTTCAATCCAGATTTAATGTGATGATCATGACTAATAATCACTAATATTTATCACACACTGGAAACTTTTCTAAATGCTTTCGGCAGATTCCATCATTTTTATCCTCAGAATAGTTTTGTGAGATGAGTGCTATCATGGGTCCCTCATTTTACAGATCAGAGACTTAAGGCTCAGGGAAGCTATGTCACTGCTCAGGGAGATAGCTAGCCCATGGTGGAGCCGGGATGCAAGGCCAGGCATCTGCTGTTGAGGACCACAGTGCCAGGTGGACCTCCAGCCCCACCATGGGTCTGGCTTTGTGCTCAGATGTGGGATGGAGGGCACAGTGCTGACTCCAGTGGGCTCTCAGTCTGGGATCAGGGGTTCCAGAAGGAGAAGAGAGAGGGAAAGGGCGGAGAACTTATTTGAAGAAGTAATAGCTGAAAACTTTCCCAATCTGGGAAAGGAAACAGACATTCCATTTCAGGAAGCACAAATATAACATTAATAAGATGAACCCAAAGAAGTCTGCATCAAGACACATTACAGTGCAAAATTCCAGAACCAGATGGCTTTACAGGGGGATTAAAAAACATTTCAAAAGAGTTAATACCTATCCTTTAGGCATTAGGATATTCCAAACTATTAAAAAAAATTGAAGAAGAAGGAACATTTCCAGACTCACTGTATGAGGCCAGCTGATACCAAAACCAGGCAGACACTACAACAGCAGATAGTTATAGGTCAATATCCCTGATAAACATAGATGCAGAAAGCCTCAACAAAATATTAGCAAAACAAATTCAAAAATACATCAAAACAATCATGTACTATGATAAAACAGAATTTATTTATTCCAGGGATACAAGGATGGTTCAATACATGTAAATCAATCAATGTGATACACCACATTAACAAATTGAAGAAAGAATATGTAATCATCTCAAGAGATGCAGAAAAATCTTTTGACAAAATCCAACATCCATTTATGATACAAACTTTCAACGCAGTGGGTATAACAGGGATATACCTCAACATAATAAAGGCTGTATATGACAAACCTATAGCGAATATCATCCTCAATGGTGAAAAGATGGCAGCATTTTCTCTATGATCAGGAACAAGACAAAGATACCCACTCTTTTCACTTTTATTTGAAATAGTATCTGAAGTTCTATTTGCAGCAATCAGACAAAAAGAAAGGGAATTCAAATTGGAAGGAAGAAGTAAAGCAGTCACTATTTGCAGATAACAAGATACCATACACAGAAAACCCTAGACTTCACTAAACACTTATTAGAACAAGTAAATGAATTGAGCAAAAAGTTGTCAGTTACAAGGTTAATATATAGAAACACGTTGCATTTCTATACACAATGCTCATGGATTGTTAAAATGACTGTTACCCAAAGCAATCTCCAAATTCAGTGCAGTCTCTACCTAAATACCAATGGCATTTTTCACAGAACTAGAAAAAAATCACTTGAAAAATTTGTATGGAAACACAAGTGACCCTGAACATTCAGAATAATCCTGGGAAAGAAGAGCAAAGCTGGAGATATCAAGTTCCTCAATTTCAAACCATATTACAAAGCTATAGCAAACAAAACAGTATGGTACTGATGCAAAAACAGACACACAGATCAACGGAGCAGAACTGGAAATAAGCCCACACTCCCAGGGTCAATTAATCTACTGCAGAGGATGCAAGGATATACTGTGTGGAAAGACAGACTTTTTAATAAAGGTGTGGGAAAAGTGGGCAGCTACGTGCAAAGCATCAAACTGGACCACTTTCTCACATCATATACAAAAGTAAACACAAAGTGGATTACAGATTTCAACGGAGGTCTCGAAATCATAAAACTTCCAGAAGAAAACTTAGGTGTTGGTCTCAGCAATCTTATTTTAGAAATGTCTCTTCAGGCAAGGGAAACAAATGCAAAAATAAACAAATTGGACCACATCAAACTGGAAAGTGTTTGCATAGTCAAGGAAGTTGTCAAAAAAAATATATATGATAAAATGATATGCCTGGTTTACTATATCTGATAAAAGGATAATAACCAAAATATACAAAGAACTTATGCAAGTCAACACCAAAAAAAAAATCCATTTAAAAATGGGCAGAGGACATGTATACACATTTTTTCAAACAAGACACACAGATGGCCAACAGACACATAAATAGATGCTCAATATCATTAATCATCAGAGAAATGCAAATCAAAACTGCAATGACATACCACCTCACACCTATCAGAATGGCCGTCATCAAAAAGACAGTAGATAACAGGTGTCAGTGAGGATGTGGAGAAAAGGAAAGCTTTGTGCACTGTTGGTGGGAATAGAAATTGGTGCAGCCACTATGGAAAACATTATGAATATTATCCAAAAAGTTTGAAAATAGAACTGCCAGAAGATCCAGCAATTTCATCTCTGGATATTTACCCAAAGAAAACAAAAGCACTAATTCGAAATGATACATGCACTCCAGTGTCCGCTGCAGTACTGTTTCCAATAGCCAAGACAAGGAAGCATCCTGCGTGTCCATCAGTAGACAGGTGAACAGACAAGATGTGAGCTACATACATAATGGAATATTACTCAGCCATAAAAATGAAATCTTGCTATTTGCAACAACATGGATGTACCCAGAGGGTATTATGCTGAATGGAATAAGTCAAACACAGAAAGATAGTTACCGTATGGTCTCACTTACATGTGTAATCTAAAAAAACAAACAAACAAAATAAAATAAAAACAAACTCAAGATTCAGAGGAAAAACTGGGTGATTACCAGATGGAGGAGAGTGGGTGGTGGGGGAAATAGATGAATGGGATTAAGGGGTACAGGCCCCTCAGTTATAAAAACGTGGGTCACAGGGATGTAATAAACAACATAAGGAATATAGTCAAGAGTGTTGTAATAACTTTGCATGGGGACAGATGGTGGGCTGACTTATAGTAGTGATCATTTCATAATATATGCAAATACCAAATCATTACTTAGTACACCTGAAACTAACATAATATTGTGGTCAATTTACATATTAGAAAAATAAAGAAAAACTTAAAATTAAAACTGAAAAAAAATTAAAAAAACAACCTTGTGCAATGTTTCTAAAAACCTTCTCTGCAATGGATTGAGAGGAGGCTTTGCTTGATTTCCACAACAAGGCAGAGATCATGTGGGCAATAAAATCCACAAAGACTTTATCAGCTGAAAGGGGTCAGAGCTTCAGGGGAAGATGAATCCTGATGGATGGAACATCTGCCATTCACTTTCTCCTCTGCCAGTACTGTGGCCTCAGTTCCCTAAGGCTGCTGTAACAAAGTCCCATAAAGCGGGCGGCTCAAAACAATAGTCGTTAACTCTCTTACAGTTCCAGAGGCCAGAAGTCCAGAGTCAGTGTACCAGCAGGACCTTGTTTCCCCGGAAGGCTCTGGGGGAGAATGTTTCCTTGCCTCTTTCGAGCTCCTGGGGCTCGCTGGCAATCCTTGCTGTGCCCTGGCTGGGAAACACACCACTTTAATCTCGGCCTCTTTCATCCCATGGTGTCCATCCTTTCCCCAATCATTTTATCTTTATTTTTAAAACAAAGCCATTTTCAAAATATAAAAAAAGATCTCTTTTCAAAGAACCATTTAAATATGGCTTTGAAAACCAGGGAAGGCTTCCCTCGTGGCTCAGACGGTAAAGCGTCTGCCCGCAGTGCGGGAGACCCAGGTTTGCTTCCTGGGTTGGGAAGATCCCCTGGAAAAGGAAATGGCAGCCCACTCCAGTACTCTTGCCTGGAAAATTCCATGGACTGAGAGGCTCCTCAGAGCCTGGTAGGCTATAGTCCATGGGATCGCAAAGAGTCTGACACGACCGACTGACTTTGCTTGAAAACCACAACATTTTATTTACAACAGATAGATGGTAGCACGAAAAGCATTTATAGATATTCATGTAAATAAAGATTTTAGCATCGCTCTGGCATCCTTTGGGGACAGGCTTTTATACTTATAGAAAATTACAATAGCTCACAAATAAAATCAATAATGGCCTTTAGGGTAATTTGTGTTTAAGCTTGAATTTGAGCAACCAGTGTAGACTGGTCATTTATCTGGGATCTGAACCCGTATATCTGAAATCTGAAGGAGGAAGTTACAGCATGCTTCTTTGTCCAAGGTTTCCCTTTCTTATAAGAACGCAGGCAGGTGTTGTGGTGGCCACATACCAGCAGGACCTTGTTTCCCCGGAAGGCTCTGGGGGAGAATGTTTCCTTGCCTCTTTCTAGCTCCTGGGGCTCGCTGGCAATCCTTGCTGTGCCCTGGCTGGGAAACACACCACTTTAATCTCGGCCTCTTTCATCCCATGGTGTCCATCCTTTCCCCAATCATTTTATCTTTATTTTTAAAACAAAGCCATTTTCAAAATATAAAAAAAGATCTCTTTTCAAAGAACCATTTAAATATGGCTTTGAAAACCAGGGAAGGCTTCCCTCGTGGCTCAGACGGTAAAGCGTCTGCCCGCAGTGCGGGAGACCCAGGTTTGCTTCCTGGGTTGGGAAGATCCCCTGGAAAAGGAAATGGCAGCCCACTCCAGTACTCTTGCCTGGAAAATTCCATGGACTGAGAGGCTCCTCAGAGCCTGGTAGGCTATAGTCCATGGGATCGCAAAGAGTCTGACACGACCGACTGACTTTGCTTGAAAACCACAACATTTTATTTACAACAGATAGATGGTAGCACGAAAAGCATTTATAGATATTCATGTAAATAAAGATTTTAGCATCGCTCTGGCATCCTTTGGGGACAGGCTTTTATACTTATAGAAAATTACAATAGCTCACAAATAAAATCAATAACGGCCTTTAGGGTAATTTGTGTTTAAGCTTGAATTTGAGCAACCAGTGTAGACTGGTCATTTATCTGGGATCTGAACCCGTATATCTGAAATCTGAAGGAGGAAGTTACAGCATGCTTCTTTGTCCAAGGTTTCCCTTTCTTATAAGAACGCAGGCAGGTGTTGTGGTGGCCACTAGCAAAGAAGAGGCAGAGAACACGGATTCTACCCCTGATCCTGGAAAACCCTCCCTGCCACGGAGCAGCTAAGCCTGCGCGCCGCGAGTATTCAGCCTGTGCCCTCGAGCCGGGAACCGCAACCACTGAAGCCCATGGGCCCTAGAACCCGTGCTCAACAGGAAAAGTCACAGCAATGGGGCGCCTGCGCGCCGCAACCGGAGAGGAGCCTCTGCTCGCCGCCGCTAGGGAAAGCCCTCAGGGCAGCGGAGGTCCAGCACAGAGAGGGAAAAATAAACCAGGGAGGAAGCAACATGCTTTAGAAAAGAACACAGGCCATTGGATTAGAGCCTTCCCTAATCCATGACGCCCTCGTCTTGAGCTCGGGTTTGCTAATCTCTAAAGTGCAAAAAGAGGCTTCTGCCATTTTCCTCCTGAGTTTGCGATGAGAACTGATCACGGTAACAGGTAGAGATGAGCTTTATAAACTTCAAAACCCCCTCACAGATGTGTTGTGAACATTATGACAGAAGAGGAAAGGACCAGTGGTTTTTAATTTAAAACAATACATTCAAGAGCGGTTTGGTTTGTAAGATCCGAGACTCGCAGAGGTTAAGCTGCTGTGTTGAAGGCAGCAGAACAATTTGCTGGCACAGGAGGATCCCTGTGTCGCCTCCTGTTTCTGAATTTTTGGTCCGAGCTCTTTGTCCTGTTGAAGTGAGACAACGGAGCCCTTCTGTGTCCCCCACCTGCTCCCTCCCCACTTCCTTGGGATGATAGTGCTGAGGACAAGAAGGAAGCTCCGCCTTCCCAGCAGCGAGATTGTCATGAGTCCATCGGAAACCTGTTTGGGGTTTACTTTATCACAGAGGGATCGGGAGCCGACCTGTCTGGAATGTGAAAGAACACGAGGCTGAGAGCAGGGACCTGAATCTTGCCCAGCTCAGGGAAAGGCAGTCAGGGTCAGGGACCGTGGCTGGTGACAAGGATCCAGTGAAATCTCTTGGGGTCACACACCCTGAGCGGAAAGAAGATCTCGAGGCACCGAGGCATGCGTGTGTGTGTGTGTGTGTGTGTGTGTACATGTGTGTGTGTGTGTGTGTGTGTGTGTGTGTGTACGTGTGTGCCCACTGTTTGTCTGGTTTCTCCCTGATGCTTCTCCACCTGTCCCCAAGTTTTAACTTGCAAAATATTTTCACATGCTGCATTCTTGGTGATCCTCAACATGAGCCCTTGAAGAGGTTGATCTTTTTTCTCCCCACTTTGAAGGTGGGGAAACTGAGGCCCAGTATGGGAAAGGACTTCATCAAGGTCACCCAGCAGAGCTGGGAGAGTTCAGGGTTTCTTCACCAGATGGCAGCTTATGCCACAGTCCCTGTTGCTTTCCTAGGGGTGCCCTATAAGCCGGTCAAGAGAAGATGCTTCCCTACTCCATCCTGGGCCCCCAGATTGGCGCCCAGAGCCTCCTCTCTGGTTGGCTGCTTTAAATTCCAGCCCAGTCTCCCGAGTTCCGCAGCTTTCTTTGGCCTCTCTTTTCTCTGAACTAGATGCTACACAGTCTTCATTAGATATAAAATCATTCTCAACTTGTGTTATTGCTGTTTTTAAAGGTAGAGCTTAAAATGCTTCAGAGTAGATATTAATTCATGGAATGATGCGTTTTTCCACAGCACCTGGTAAGGGCTAAGAATGTATAGATGCTAAGTAAAGTCCTGGGGATGGGTGTTTTGCTGTTGCTGTTTATTCGCTAAGTCCTGTCCAACTCTTTTGGAACCCCGTGGACTGTAGCCTGCCAGGCTCTTCTGTCCATGGGATTTCCCAGGCAAGAATACTGGAGTGGGCTGCCATTTCTTTCTCCAAGAGATTTTCCTGACTCAGAGATTGAACTTGCATATCCTGCATTGGCAGGAGGATTCTTTACCACTGAACCCACCAAGGGAAGCCCTGGGGATCAGTATTAGCAGTAATAAAAATGGACTTTTATTGGATGCTTGCGATAGTGGGAGAGATGTTAGAGCTAGAGTCCTAGGGAATGCGTGATGGTGACTGGGAGCCAAGAAATGCCTACCCCCTTGAAACAGCTTTTCAAGAACTGGGGACTAGCATTCTGGAGTATCAAAGCACACCCCCCAGGCTATCCTATTAAAGCCTCAGACTTGTAGGTGCTGCGATTCCCATTTTTCAGAGGAGAAGAAACTGAGTTTCAGAGAAGCTGAGAAACTTGGTCAAGACCCATGATTTGGGCAGGACAGAGCCAAGATTTAAACTCAGTCCTGCTGGAGTTCAAAGCATTTTCCAGAGGGTTTTCTCAGGTATCAAGAACATCATCTTGCATGTACGTAGTAGGTACTTAATCTATGCTTATTAAGTAACATTCGATCTTGCAATAGTTGTTAGAGAGGAAAGGCAGCTGGTGGGAGCATGTTTATCTGCATTTGTTCTGGAACCTCTAACACACACCAAGCTCTCCACAAGCCCCAGTCATGGTAGCGGGAGCCCAGAGCCGGGGAAGGGGCGTCCAGAGTGCGCCGAGCTTGCTCCCAGCGCCCTTACCCCCTGCCCTGCACAGCACTGCCGCCCATCCACTGGCAGAGACGGCTGCGCGCACAGTGCCTGGGGAAGCGAGGCGGCGGGAAGGGAGGCTTGCATTTCATCTCAGCATTTCTATTCCCCCAGAGTGGAGCCCACTGCGGTCCAGGACAGACATAAAGCACTTAATTGAGATCCGTAATTCCAGCTCTCATTAATAACCAATCTTGGGAAGCGGAGCGCTCCCTGTTACTGATGAGTACGATGCAGATGCAAGTCTTTGGAGGGGTCCAGCAAGTCCCCGGTTCATTTTACAGTTGATTAGAGAGCATGAAACTTTGCCCTGCTTGTAAGTTGTCTATTTAATATGAGAAGCTGGCAATATATGAAGTTATCCAAATACTACAGGTGCATTGGCAGGCCTCCAGCTGGTATTGTGCATCTTAAACAGCGTGGTGACCCCGCAGAAATGGGTCTGGGACACCGTCACACAAGATGGATAATTCGACTGAACCTCATCAGTCCCAGTGAAATGAGAGACCCTCATAAACTGACCTCAGATTCCCAAGGACCCTATAGGGCTGGCGAACCGGCCGCAGCACCCCTGCTGGCAGAATCTACAGTGAGTCAGGAAAGTGTGGGGGTCCTGGCTTCCTGCTGATCATGTTCCGTGTGGCCTTTGGTGGAGCTTTCTCCTTTGGGGTCCTCAGTTTTGCCATCTGGACAATGAGAAAGCTGGGTTTGATGGGGTCTGACTTGCTGTGATTTCGCATGCTGCCTCTGGGATCCATTTTTGTGAGAAGGCTGTTCTTCAGACCTTTTTGTTGTTTAATCTCTCAATCGTGTCTGACTCTTTGTGACTCCATGGACGGCAGCATGCCAGGTTTCCCTGCCTTCGCTATCTCCCTGAGCTGGCTCAGACTCACATCCATTGAGTTGGTGATGCCATCCAACCATCTCGTCCTCTGTCGCCACCTTCTCCTCCTGCCGTCAATCTTTCCCAGCATCAGGGGCTTTTCTAGTAAGTCAGCTCTTCGCATCAGGTGGCCAAAGTATCAGAGCTTCAACTTCAGTATCTGTCCTTTCAGTGAATATTCAGGGTTGATTTCCTTTAGGACTGACTGGCTTGATCGCCTTGCTGTCTAAGGGACTCTCAAGAGCCTTCTCCAGCACCACAGCGAGAAAGCATAAGTTCTTCAGCGTCCACTCTTCTTTAGGGTCCAACTCTCACATCCATATATGACTACTGAAAAAACCATAGCTTTGATTATACTGACCTTTGTCGACAAAGTGACGTCTCAGACCTCATGGGAAGTGATTTACAGTAAGTAGATAGTGTTTGCTTTTCTCAATCATTGCCCACGTTCTGGAGACTTCTTCTTTAACATCTCCTTCCCTAGCTAGCCTATTCTCAAACCTCTTAGCACCAAATTATTTGCATTTTCTGAATACTTTGATGTTCTGGACATTTTGTTCCTGTTTTTCCATCTACTTTTGATTACCCTTTTCATGCTGTGGACATGGTCTCTGCCTGGAGACTCCTATTCATTCTTTAATCCTCATCTCAGAATCCCATCTGACTGTACTAGCTTGCCTGGCACAGTGAAAAGATCCTGATGGGTGAGTCATTTGACCCCACTTTGAATCCTCCTTCTGACAGTTATGACTTTGGACCAGTTATCAAAACTTTTAGAACCTCCAATTCATTAGTTGGAAAAAAATAAGTGTCCACCTATTGAGAGGACTCAACACAAAACAGGGGCTCAAGAACTCTCCCCTCTCCTGACATCTAAGACAGTTAGCATCTTCCTTTAAAGACTTTCTTTAAAATGAGTTGGTAAAAATGTCCCGTGAAAGACAATGTAATAGATAATATAGGCATTTCAGGCCGTATGGCCTCTGTTGCCAGGACACACTTTCAAGTTGTGATATGAAAACAGCCCTAAATAGTGTGTAAATGAATGGGCAAGACTGTGTCTTTAAGCATATGTAAATGATGGGTGTGGCTGTGTCCCAGGGCAGCTTTAGGGATAAAAGAAGGTAGAGGGCTGGGCTTGGAACCTGGGTTGCATTTTGCAGACTCCTGCTCTAAAACATTTTGGGGAAAGACGCTGGCTTACTGCTTAGCCCTGGTGGATTACATGTCAGTCTCTCCTGTACTTCCCTGGGGAACAGGGGTTGCTTTATCTTCCCCTGTATCTCGAGGACTGGGCTGATGCATCGTTTCATTTAACTCTCTCAGCAATCCCATAAACTAGATGCTATTATAGCTCTGTTTTTTAGATGGGCACACAGAGGCACAGAGAGGTGAATACATTTTCTGGTAAATGCTAGAAGCAGTTTGGTTCCAGAGCTTCAATCTCAACAATGACCCCACAGTGACCGGGACACAAAGGCGTGAGAGCCGTTAGCTGGCTGAGGACTGCAGCCTGTAACATCGCAATTTTCCTGTCCTGCATTGATGCGTCTGATTTTCAGAACCCACATTCTCCCAAGCCAGCATTTACTGAGCATCTGCTCTTGTTAAATTCCGCCCTGGGACATTGGCCTCATCTCTCAGCCCTGCCCTCTCAGGGGCTTGCTCCCTCTGTCTCTTGCTTTGGAAGTGACCACCCTTTTTAGGTGGGACTTGCCCGAGCCAGAGATGACTTCAATTGATTTTGCATAGGTGAAGACCCGGACCGAGACTGAGTTAGAAATTGTGCTGGTTCTTCTGGTGACTTGCCAAGTCCATTTCCTGTGGATTAAGTCCTAAATCCTCATGGTTTAAAAACAAAGATCTGTGCACTTGGCATTGGAGGGTTGAAGGTTCTTGAAATTCTGGTTCAGTCTCTGAACACTCCTGGTTTAAATCAGGGGGCGGGGCCGGGGGGAGGGGAGGGGGTGCTGCTTTGACGTTACAGAGGTGTCAAATGCAGGCAGCAGAAGCCGAGGTGAACGCTGTAGGTTTCAGTGCTTGTGTACTTAGCGTTTCTTACGAAGCAAAGCATGCTGCGTCGCTCAGTTGTGTCCAGCTCTCTGCCACCCCATGGACTGTAGCCCACCAGGCTCCTCTGTCCATGGGATTCTCCAGGCAAGACTACTTCGGTGGGTTGCCACTCCTTTCTCCAGGGATCTTCCTGACCCGGGGATCAAGTCCAGGCCACCTGCACTGCAGGCGGATTCCCTTCTGTCCGAGCCCCCAGGGAAGCAGTGCCTTTATTAAAAGTGTTACATTCTGTCTTCTTTCCTATTTCCTGCAGGATATGGCAATAGCCCCACTTCACAGATGGGGAAACTGAGGCTCAGCAACTTGGCCAAAGTAACAAATGTGTGAAACTGTGAAGCCAGATTCACACCTAAACCCCTCATTTCTATTGCAGTCTGCTAGCACTTGACCTGTTTACTTTGACTTTTTGAAATAGAAGAGCAAGTAGCCCGAACCCAGGCAGTTACTCTGGGAGTTGTGGTGATTTAACGAATGTCTGTTTTGTGTTCCGTACTCTGCCAGCTTTATTGCATTTGGCTTATCTGACATCTTTACAAGTCAAAATGTTTCTTCCCATTTTACAGATTAGGAAATGGCCATTCAGAGCGGTTGCACACTTCTTTCAGGGTCACAGGACTGGGACCAGAGGAATACCACTGACTCCAGGGAGGTACGACGCCAAAAACCCAACTCTGCTCCTTGGAGTAGAGTGCCTTTGGAAGCATGAGGAGTATTTTCTTTCTTTTTTTGCTGTACCAAGTAGCAAGCGGGATCCTAGTTTCCTGATCAGGAACGGAACCCATGTTCCCTGCAGTGGGCATGTAGAGTCTTAGCCGTGAGAACACCGAGGAATTTCTGGGGTTTGTGAACAGAGCGGTCTGAGTTTGACCCCAGCAGATTTCTGACTTGTGGGGGGACAGAGGTGAGACCCATGCATCTGTATTTTGAAAAACTCCCAGGAGATTCCGATGTACAACCAGAGTCTGAACCATGCTCACTGGGCTGGGATGGTATTGACTAGGGGAACGTCTAGGTCCTTTCTGCTCCCCAGGAGTCTGTTATTATGGGGAATTGAAGCCGTAATTATGCTTAGGGTAAGGGTAAAGATGAAAGAATGTAAATGCATGGGTTTGAATTTGCAATCTCAGAGTTTTAATGAGACACAGAATCTGAAATCATGAAGGCAAGGGCCCTCGAATTCCAAAGGTCCTCCAGGAGAGGGGCCTGGAAGTGATGCCCCGGAGAGGCAGCAGAGGGCAGCACGGAGAGCTGAGACCTAGACCCACCCACGAGGGCGCAAACGCTTCCCAGCCGTGCAGCCTCGTAAAGGGCTCCACCTCTCTGCTTTCGGCTCCCACACTTGCACAGTGAGGCTGGAGATCGTGCCCACCCTTCAGGGTGTTTAGGAAGATGGAGGAGATGCAGGGCACATGCGAACCCGAGGGCAAGCCTCTCTTCCTCTTCGACAAACACAAATCCAGCTGGCGCACCCATCCAAGGGTAGGTTGAGCATCAGAGAAACCAGCAAACACCACTGTGCTCCGATGCGGTGTCCCACACTGCGTGCTGAAGATTGGAGATCAGGAAACTGAGGTGTTTATCCTGTGCCAATATCTTTGTTCCTATAAGGGCCAGAAAGCAAGGTGTGCAAAAGCTTGGGGACCCCAAGGATGGGGGCTAATGCTGCCTTGGGCCACCTAGCAGAGGGGACAAGGGAACAGTGGGCCTTTAGGGTAATAACCACTCAATGTCCAGCTTCACTGCAGGAGTGACAGGCCCTGTGCTGTGGGCTGTGGGTGAATCGCTGTATTTAACCTTTCCCCGTCCTCTCACTGGGCTTCTCTGGTAGAGAATCTGCCTGCAATGCAGGGGACCTGGGTTTGTTCGATCCTTGCCCTGGAGATGGGAACGGCAGCTCACTCCAGTATTCTTGCCTGGGAAATCTCATGCACAGGGGAGCCTGGCGGGCTACAGTCCATGGGTTTGTAAAGAGTCGGACAGGACTGGTTGACTATCACTTTCTTTCACGTGTTTTTTCACGCTCTGATCATCTGTGGTTGAGGAAGTCCCCACCCCTCAGGCTCTTTCCCCTGTGCACCAAGGCTTTTGAGAGCAGAAGATCTCATTTAGGGGAGCAGGGCGGGCAAGGCACTTTTTTTTTTATAACCCTTTGCACTTTTCTGAATAAAAACTATAAATGCCGAATGTGTAAGAAAAGAGTTTATATAGATGCTGACTGATCCCTGAGGTCCCTTCTGGTTTTCAGATGAACAGTGAAAACTGTAGAGCGTGAGGTTTACTTACTCAGTCCTTTAAGGTATTTCCTGATCAAGGATTTTATCCCAAGCACTGTGCTGCGGGTTCGTAGCACAGTAGCAAGTAGTGACGGCAACTAACATTTATTGAGAACTTGCTGTGTGTAAGCTTCTTGCATACAGTTATATTAATCCATGTGAAAGTTCTGTGTTATTATCCTAAGTTTATAAATGAAGAAACAGACACAGAGAGGCTATCTGACATCTTTCAGGTCACATCGCTGGTGTTAATAAATGGCAGAGTGTGGGCAGTGTTGACCCCTTCTCTCGGGGAACTTGCAGTCTGCCAAGGGAAAGATGGGCTGGTGGTTAAACGTGTAGGAAGGTTCAGGCATACACCTGTATGAGGGCGCCCAGAGAGGCGGTGGTTCACCCAGAGGTAGGAGCAGCAGGGACGATTTCCAGAGGCAGAGGTGAGTCAGCGGAAAGGACGGGGCTGAGGGCTGGGAGAGGTGGAGTGGCTGTGTCTTCCAGCCAGAGGGCATGGGACATGAAGTGCTGACAAAGGGAGAACCGTGACGCGAGGCAAGGAGTGACCACAAACATCTCTCAGCGCTACTCCCAAAGGCCAAGAAGCAAACTCAGTGTCCGCGGGTAGGTGAACGCATAAAGAAGATGCGGTATAAAACAGGCATGCATATACACACAGTGAAACACTGCTGCAGCTGCTGAGTCGCTTCAGTCGTGTCCGACTCTGTGTGACCCCATAGACGGCAGCCCACCAGGCCACCCCGTGCCTGGGATTCTCCAGGCAAGAACACTGGAGTGGGTTGCCTTTTCCTTCTCCAGTGCCTGAAAGTGAAAAGGGAAAGTAAAGTCGCTCAGCCATGTCCAATTCTTCGTGATCCCATGGACTGTAGCCCACCAGGATCCTCTGTCCATGGGATATCCCAGGCAAGAGTACTGGAGTGGAGTGCTATTGCCTTCTCCACAGGATGTACTAGGAGGTTAGAATTAGCAGATACAATCTTTTAAAACTAGGATGGGTAAGCCACAAGGTCCTGCTGTATAGCTTGTGCATGTGTGGGAATTCGCTTCAGTCATGTCCGACTCAGCAGTCCTATGGACTGTAGCCCGCCAGGCTCCTCTGTCCAATTCTCCAGACAAGAACACTGGAGTGGGTTGCCATTTCCTTCTCCAATGCATGAAAGTGAAAAGTGAAAGTGAAGTCGCTCAGTCGTGTCCGACTCTTCGTGACCCCACGGACTGCAGCCCACCAGGCTCCTCCATCCATGGGATTTTCCAGGCAAGAGTACTGGAGTGGGTGCCATTGCCTTCTCCGAATGAAATACTACTCAGCTATGGAAAAGAATGAAATAACGCCACTGGCAGCAATGTGGATGGACCCAGAGATTGTCATTCTAAGTGAAGCTGAATCAGAAAGAGAAGGGCAGATAATGTATGATGTCAATGGTATGTGGAATCTAAAGTTTGACAGAAATGAACTTACTTATGAATGGAAACAGGTTCACAGTCATATAAGACACATTTAGGGTTACTAAAAGGGAAAGGACATGAGGGAGGGCTAAAGCAGGAGTTTGGGATTAGCAGATACAAACTACTATTTATCAAATAGATCAACAACAAGACCCTACTGTATAGTGCAGGAAACAAAACTCAATATTCTGTAATAAACCATAATGGAAAAGAAAAGAACAGTGAAATATCTCAGCATGGCCTGAGATACCCATTGGGTTGCAGGAAAGGGCAGAGGCTGGGGATGAAAATAGGAACTAGGTCACAGGAAGATTTTCAAGTCCTGGGTTCACATTTTCCCATAACCAAAGTTCAGCGGGCAGGCTGTGTCTCCCTTCTGCCAGAGCCCCTTACTGGGACAGGGGTCAGACCTCAAGCTCCCCTGCTTCTCCAAGGGCCGTCAGATTTTTATTTGGTTTCAGAGCCTCTCCAATCACATCAGCTCACGTCTGCATCAGTTCTAGGCCGTTTGTAAACCTTCAGACAAAAGAAAAAGAAAAAAAACCTAACTCTAATAAGGAATCAAATTAGATGTGATTCAGAAGAGAGAATCAAAGACAACTGGATTTTATTTCACAAGGATAAAATAAATTGGCTTCTACAACAGAACAACCAGAACCATTACCGAGTACAAGCCCCTGATGTAGGAACATTGAGCTATTGGGCTATAAACTTGATGGCAGGGGAAATGTCAGGTGACTTTCCGGATAGATGAACTGTCCATATAACTGAGGTATCAAGCACTTCACACTTAGCAAGTCAGTCTATCCAGTGGTCTGGTCTATCCAGTATCATTAATCTGAAAGCAATGACCATTATTCAGCATTAAAAAAAATAAGTGTACAGTGTTCTTGCCGTAAGACTCGCGCCATGATGTATCTTGGTCTGGAATGAGTCCTTCCATTCTTGGCTCCTGTGAAAAACTCCCCACATCTGCCTCTATCAAACACTGGTTTTTGTCTGCCTTGTCTTAGAGTTGTGTATTTCATCTGTCTCCTTTAGGAAACTGTACGTTCTTCAAAAGCAAGAACTGTGTCTTCTTTTATTTTTCTTTATATGCTCTCTAGCCCAGAGCATCCTCAGAGACCACTTAGTCAAACTTTTCGACTCACCGCTGAGAACCTAAGAGCTCTAAACTAGCCAGTGGACCGGAGTGAAGACCCAGACGCCCACGTTTCCAGATCTGCGATCCTCTCACTAATCTTCCCTGCTGCTGCGTCTGCAGCCTCGTCGGGGCTTCTGAACTGCTGTGTCCGCAAGGCAGTGACGGTTAGATCTCTGCTGTCAATTTGGCGTAAATAAACCAAGCAAGAGAAGGTGGTTCTTGCCTTGGAACAGAACTCCCAAGCCGGAAGTTACCGCTTTGGGTTGTGAAGCTGTGGATATTGTATTTTCCATCTAACTGTGATTAAGCACGTGCTTCTGTGGCTCCCGGACCCCCACCGCTGCTCGCTAGCTGGGCGGCCCTCATCAAGTCACTCAAGTTCTCTGAGCTTCTGCTTCCTCCTCGGCAACAAAGGGCTGGTCGTGAGGTTTAAGTGAGATGGGGCCTGTAAGTGCTTGCTGAACCTGTGTCTTTGGAGTTTGTGTCACTGTGTGGTCCAGATCAGGTTCTGAAAGGGTGAGATGGTCAATTATCTGAATTCCCAAATAGGTGAGGAGTCTCCCTATTGAAGGATATGTCTGCCGTCTCGAGATATTATCTAATAAAGACTGCCATTCCTGTGCCAAGCTCTCTGCTCTGTTTTCCCCACAGGACATTGTGCTGAACTGCAGCAGCAATTTCACACAAGCGGGACCTGGAATGACAACTTTTATTATCTAAACATATAACCCAAGGCTTTGGAAGTGGGCCAGAGTCAGGGAATTTAAAAGTAAGAGAAGATTTTAGAAAATAAAAGTGATTGTTGCTTACGGCTTTGAACATAGATTCCAAGGCTTTAAACATCTCAACTCACTCTGCAACCAGTGGGTAAAGCTGCCCTGTTGCTCAGAAGCCCCCAGCTCACTCCGCCCCGCCCTTCCCTGGACGTGGCCTCCATCCATTCGGAGGCCATATTGCCCAGTAGTACCACTTGCTTGCTGTGTGACTGTGGGGATGTTGCTTAACATCTCTGAGGCTCAGTTTCTCTATCTGGTAACATGGGGGCTGAGTGTCTATGGCATTTAGTATATGAAAGAATCAGGATAAAGCTTCTTTTTTCCTTTTCTTATAGGAGATAATTTAATTAACATTAGCTCAAAAAAGACAGAAATGCCACTGAAAGACTTCCAGTTTTCCGGAACTCGTGGGTTACTGCAAGTTTAGCAGACAGAACTTGTCCGCAGGATCTGAGTGCCAGTAGGCAGCAAAATGATATTAAGAAGTGTTGCACTTTTATATGTAAGAACACAGTGGGGCTAACATTCACTAATGTGTCTCCATCTCTTGTCTAAGGAGCTCAGTGATCATTACAGACACGATGAGATGCTTCTTCATAATATGTAGGCAGGACTTGGACATGACCGTCACCATTAAGGTCCAAAGAGGTGAAGTGACTCGCTCAAGGTCACTCAGTGAGTCCAGCTTAAATCCCAGGTCCACTGACTTGGAGATGACCTGTTATAGCACTGTGCCCTGTCCACGAGACAGAAACGCCTGAATGAAGCACTGATTCTAAGGAAGGAAAATGGCTATCGAGCTACGGAAGCTGACATTCAGCCAGCCCGAAATCATTAATGTGGCCAGGTTTAAGGAGAGCTCTATTAAACTGTCCATCAAACACTTTACTCTTAAATGGATTTATTGAGAACGGAAAAAGACCCGGGTAGAGAGAATGTATTAGAGCTGACTTTTTCTTTGTCTGCTGGCAGTTCGTAGTCCCTTGCAGGGAGAAGGTTATGTCTCTAGAGGAGAAGTTTTCTAAGAACAAAGGGAGGAATTTCTCAGCACTTTGGAGCCAGAGAAAACCAGCTTGGGATGTCGGTCAGTAAACCCAATAGCTGTGTGTCACCAGACACATTTTTTGACTTCTCTGGGCACCAGAAAAACACAGGGAGGGTCCACCGTGATGATGCAAGTAAAGCATGGAGCTTGGCTCGTATACGCATCCTCGAAGGTGTAACTATCTGATGGTATTGTTTCTGTAGTGAAAGGGAGGTCGTCAGTCGTGTCCAACTCTTTGTGACCCTGTAGACTGTAGTCTAACAAGCTCCTCGGTCCACGGGATTTTCCAGGCAACAGTATTGGAGTGGGTTGTTGCCATTTCCTTCTCCAGAGGATCTTCCTGACCCAAGGACTGCACCCAGGTCTCCCACACTGTAGGCAGACACTTTACCGTCTGAGCTACCAGGGAAATCCTATTGTTTCTATAGTGAGCTGAAGATAGAAGAAGGAAAGCGATTGGGTCCCTGAAGCTAAAAAGTGGTGGACCCAGCCCAGCCAGCTATATCAAGCATGATGATAGGAGATGGAAAAGTCAAAGACTTGTTAGTTCAAGTTCAGCGTCATTATCAGAGAGACATAGAAAGAGAGAGTCAGAGCACATCTCATCGACCAGAGACTCAGGGTCCAGGGGGACATCCGTCAGTAGAGAGAGGCTTTTAGACTGTTCTTTTCAAATGGCGTTGCAGGTTCTAATCCTCCTTCTTGCCCAGAGTGGTCAGAGGATTAAGCTGTGCTGCCCACCGTACATGCTCGTTCAGTTTATTTGCTCAGTCTTGTCCGACTCTTCGCAGCCCCATGGACTGCAGCACGCCAGGCCTTCTTGTCCATCGCCAGCTCCCAGAGTTTACTCAAACTCATGTCCATTGAGTCAGTGGTGCCATCCAACCGTCCCATCCTCTATCGTCCCCTTCTCCTTCTGCCCTCAATCTTTCCCACCATACATGCTAGCCCCCTGTAATACAGGCTGGCAATGCATAGAAACCAAGTGCCAACCCAAATTGCCATCTTGGTCTTTGTTCTGAACCACTGACCTGACCTTAATCCACTCCTCAATACAGACCTTCATTCTGAATCCAGTCCCTTCGGACACGGATTCTCCCTTCATCAGACACAGTCTGTGCCTCGTGGGTGTACAGGTAAGTGTCATGGCTGAGGGAGGGGCTGTGGGCACACAGGGAATTCCTAACCTGGTCTGGGAGCCAGGAGAGGGTTGTGACTGGGCAGAGTCATCGAGATGAGAAAGAACTCCCCAGGATAAAGGGAAGGAGTGATCATCACAGGAAGGGAGAGGAGCATAGTAAGCATCCACACACAAGAAACTGAATGGCTCCTCAGAGATTCAAAGTTGCTGGAATGACAGGTGTGGGTTGGACAGAAGCTGGAGAAGGCTCTAGAGAGGATGCCTGGGCTTGAATGATGGAGAGCCTTGTGTGTGGGCTAAAAAGTTTGGGCATTTTTCTCCCTGAAGGCAATTGTCAAATTTTATTTTTTTTCCGTGGAGGGAGAGTAGAATATGACCAGATATTTTTCTGAGAAAGGTAACCCTAGGACAGTGTGGAAGAGAGCTGGGGAGGGGATGGGGGGCACTGGTAGACAGAGGCGGGGACCAGTGAGAAGGCTGCCGTATCCACCCATCGTTCCTCTGGCCCAGCCTTTTGAATCTGACACCTGGCCCTGTGTGTCCTAGCTGAGCCCTCCACTCAGGGGTCTGGAGCTCTGCTCTGAATGTGCTTCCTTGGATAGCATCAGGTAGCTATGTCTTCATGTCTGAAGAGGTTGCATTCATTAATCCACCAATCCATCCATTCATTCATTCAGTATGAATTTGACATAGAAGAATAAATAATGCTGAGACTTTGCTTCCAAGAGGAATTTGAAGAGTCAGAATCCACTCGATGTTAGGACGCTGAAGGAGGCCGTGGGGCCAAAGGACGGGGTTAGTTTATCTGGACCAATAAAGGTTTTCTAAAGGACGGAATGCCTCTGCAGCTGGTTCTCTGGTGATAAGAAGGTTTCTACCCGTTGAAAAGGATGAGGGCATTCCAGGAAAAAGGAGTTATGTAAATGAGGGACTCAGAGTATGAAACAGCACAGAATGTTCGGGGACAAACCAGCTGTAGGACGTGGGGGACTGTTGGAGAAATCAAGACCCCAGTGCCCTCCACTTAGAACTAGACGGTCACTCCATTCCCACCACTTCCCATCTGGGTGGCCTTCTGCAAATTACTTGACCTCCTTGAGTTTTCTTATCTGTGAAATGGGGAAACACGATGCTTAATTTAAAACGTTTCAGAAAGGCATAAATGAGATGACGTTTGAAAAACATCTCACATAGGGCTCGCTCAATAAACGGTAGCTATTATTATAATTATTTTTATTCTGAGTGCCTAGAGGTTCAAAATAGAATCTACATCTGGTACTACAAAGCTGTTCCACCTTAAGTGCCAGTTTTTGTTGATCAGTTCTGGCTGCTTGGAGCAGAGAATGGCGAGGCTGCATTTGAGATCAGCAGGAACCTGTGCTCTGATCTATTAGTAATGCCTGTTCAGAGCAGGGAGTGTCAAGTGTCATTGACCCTAAAATGGACCTTACTGAAGAGCTAGGAGGGGGCTTCCCTCATGGCTCAGTAGTAAAGAATCTGCCTGCCGATGCAGGAGACCTGGTTTTGATACCTGATCTGAGAAGGTCCCAGGTGCTGTGGAGCAGCTAAGCCCGAGTGCCCCGACTCCTGAGCCTGTGCCCTAGAGCCTGGGAACTGAAGCTTCCGAGCCTACGCACCGCAGTTCCTGAAGCCCAGCTCCACGAGGAGAGAGGCCCCCGCAATGGGGAGGCCAAGCCCTGCTCGCGGCAGCCAGCGAGAGGCCCGCACGGCAATGAGGATCCAGCACAGGCAACAAGAAATCCGCAAATAGTTTTTAGAAGGAAAGAACTAGGAGCCATGAGGATAGACTGATGTGCTATGGGAGGAAACGTGGGGGAACTCTGAGACTTGACTTTACCCCCAAGGGTAGATAGGAATGGGGCAGGTACTGTAGAAAGGAGGGCTGGGGACCAACCCAGCTGAATGTGGGTTTCATCTTATTGCCAGCATCACATTCTATTTTGGGGCCCCAGCATCACAAGCCAAAATACTAGATACTCATCCTTATCGGATGGCTACAAAACAAACACACGTCCGCTTCCTGGGCAATGCAGGGGCTGATAGAACAGAATCTGAGCGAGTAGGGCAAGAGGTGCGTGCTTTATTCCCCAAATCCCCAGGTCTCTGGTAACTTTCCGGAATGCTAAGCTGTTTATTTTGGGAGTCTTTAAGCTTCGTCAGTTGGTATTTAGAGACAGCTAGGAATTTTGGATTTCACTCTCATTTCAATAGAAAAGAGAAAAAAAAATCTTAAATGCCTTCCAAATACTGGTAAGTCAAGTGAGGACAGCCTGGCTCCAATCTGGCCTACTCTCCCACCCTCCACCCGCTCCCAGAAACACATAATGAAAAGGAAAAGAAACATAATCAATGCACTCAGCCACAAGTTAAAACTTCCCTTGGAGAACGCTAGACAACCAGACTCCCTCTGCATTAGCGGATGCAGAAAAGCATCTGTCAGTATTTGTGAGTGTTCAGGGCAGAGGAGGGGCTCGGGAAGCCAGCTGGTCTGAGCCACGCTCCAATTTCCATAAGGGTGTCTCTCCTGTTCTTCGCGCGGGGCTTTGACACAAGCCTTTGAAAGATTTTCATTAGTGATGTAATTGATCTTCTGATGAAAAGTAAGACAAAGTCCAGCAAAAAAAGAGAGAGAGAGAGAGAGAGAGAGAGAGAGAGAGAGACTACAATGTACAGGAGTAGACACATATTAAGCTGCAGGTTCAAGTTTACAGTCACAGCCATCTATAAACCATGCTTAGATGTCACTTCCATTATTTCCTGGGAACTGTCCTTAGCCAGCGAGTCCTCATGTCTGCCAGAGGCAGGAAGGTTAATCTTGTGCATTCAAATAACTCACTGATTTTCAGATTTAAATGTGATCGATTTAGGATGTGGTGGTGATTTAGTCGCTAAGTCGTGTCTGACTCTCTCATGGACTGAAACCCGCCAGGTTCCTCTGTTGATAGGATTTTCCAGGCAAGAATACTGGAGTGGGTTGCCATTTCCTTCTCCAGGGGATCTTCCCGACCCAGGAATCAAACCTGGGTCTCCAGCACTGCAGGCAGATTCTTTACCGACTGAGCTACTGGGGAAGCCCCAATTTAGGAAGCAGACAGGTCAAAATTTGGTCTACCCGCATCCTTCTCCTCATTTCCCCAAAGTGGGAAAGGTGAGCTAATTGCCGCTGGCCCTTATGTCTGTCAATCTGATATTGACAGGTGGAGATTTGGACCTCATGGGCCTCCATCCAGATGCTTCTCTTCCGTTGGTGGTCACTCTCCCACCCAGGATCATGGGATCCTCTTACTGCTTCCCCTGCTTCCCAGTTATGAAATCTTTTCCAATGGCGAGGGGGCATTTCCCTGGCAGGCTGATGGCTGAGACTTCACCTTTCAATGCCAGGGTGTGGGTTCCATCCCTGGTTGGGGAACTAAGATCCTACATGCCTCATGGCCAAAAACCAAACCATAAGACAGAAGCAATGCTATCACAAATTCAATAAAGACTTTAAAAATGGTCTATATAAAAAATTTTTTTAAAAAAGAAATTTCTGGTCCACCAGCACTTCCATGCTCCACTGGTCTGCCTTCTCAGTGTTGCTGAGGGTGTATGGACTTTATGAGTGTGCCCCTGGCTCAGCCCCTGCGCATCCACGCAGCCAGGATGCCTGGCCTGTGCTGGGTCCTTGCTGGCCAGGCAGCCACTCCCCTCGTCCTCTAGTCCCCTGAGCCCCTTGGATTTCCACATTCTGCCCTGAGTAAATTGCGTCACTAGCCCCAAGGTTTTTGCCACTCTTGGTATTCATGCTTGTTGCGAGTGACTCTGGAATTCTTTTCACAAAGGCAGGGCACACCCCTCCTCTGCCCCCCATCCCCAACCTTCCTGCTTTATTTGACTTTGAGCTCAGCCATGTGACTCTCTTTGGCCAAGATAATGAGGCAAACATAACGATATGCTATTTCCCAGCCTGGACTTCATAAGCCCTCTATTTCCCCACTTGCCTTCTTTGCCTCTGCCATTACCGAGAGAACTTTTCTCAGCTTTCACTCTGATTCAAGGAGGATGAGAGATATATACCGCAGAACCACCACAGACAAGCCCAGTCTAAACAAGTTGACCCCTAGTTGACTGATAGGTCTGAGAGCATAAAAGCTTACTGTAATGTGTCATCGAGATTTTGTGTTTGTTATGCAGCAATAACTAACTAATACATTCCTACGTCCAGAACTTACTTGAGAGGCTGGAAAAGATGTTTATGGACAGCAAAAAATCATTTCCTTTCTTTTAAAAATCCTGTTTTTGTAAGCTTCAGCTTTCCAATCTGCAGAATCAGTTAAGGAGTAAAAAACAAATTCATTCAGAAAGGCAAATCAATGGCTTTAGTGTTCTTGACTGTCTAATTTCCTTCTGAGTCTATAGCATGTATAGAAGTGTCTGGTTTTGCAGATTGTCTAAATATGGGAGAGGTTTATTTACACTGAAACTGGAGCTCTTAGGCACAACATTAAAAAAAAAACCCAACAACAGTAATAACATCATGCATAATAATGACTAACTTTTACCAGCTGTTTACTTACTATAGGTTAACTATCATCGTAAGAGGTCTGTGGACTAACCTGTCACAAAAGCTCTGATGGGAAAGTAATCTCCCCCTATTTTCAGAGATTAATAGCTCTAACCCCTCCCCAGCCTCAGCACTTATTTCATCTGAGTGTGCTCATTCATTATTTGATGCAACTGAGTTGTCTGCCACAGAGGGCATTTTCACAGTGGCTGGAAGAGTGTTTCTCAGGAACTTTGTGTCCTGGACGGTGGATTACTACCCAGTGGCCGCTGTGGTGTCTTTCCTGTGCTGACATTCCTTGTTCGATGCCCCATGCTCAGTCACAACCCTTCCACGTTCACAGGCCAAGGAAGACAGAATCCTTCCCACTTGCTGGTTTTCTACTCTGAGCCTGACACTAAGCCAAATCTTGTGCCGTCACTGCCCTGTTTAAGGGAGACACAGACGTAAAGGACAGACTTTTGGACTCAGTGGGAGAAGGGGAGGGTAGGATGATTTGAGAGACTAGCATGGAAACATACACATTCCCGCGTGTAAAATGGATAGCCGGTGCAAGTTTGAAATCAGGGCACCCACAGCCGAGGCTCTGTGGCAGCCTGGAGGGATGGGATGGGGAAGGTGGGAGGGGGGCTCAAGGCAGAGAGGACACGTGTACCTGTGGCCGAGTCACACTGATGATTGACGAAAGACATCATGATATTGTAAAGCAATTATCTTCTAATTAAGATAAATGTTTCTAAAAGTGAAAAAAAAAATCTCATCCCAGTCCCCAGAGCACCTTGTTTTTGCCCTCCATAGAAGATGCAATTTGTTTGCTAGACACGCATCTTTCCCACCAGACCTCTACCACTAGGGACAGTGAGTCTGCTTACTTTCTTTCGGTCTGTGGCCTGGGGATATAGGAATGCCGCTCTAAGCTGCTGGCCAAAGAGTGGGGCCCGGGCTCCTGGAGGAGTGACTGTCCTCAAAGGCAGCTGCATATGGTGGATAGCAGCAGGGCTCTGAAGCCAGACCACTGGATTCACGATTTTAGCTATATGAATTTCAGCTGGAGACAAAGCCCTCTGTGCCCCAAGCTTCCCCACACGTGAAGGGGACTCACATTTTTACTGCACAAGGACCTTAAGCCTGGAGATTAAAGTCAGGGCTATGGAGACACACCGCCTGCAGTCATATTCCAGCTCTGCAGTGACCCCGGGGGCATCTGGGGCAAAGCTGGTACTCCCTTGTTTCTCCCCTGAACTGCACATAAGGTTAATACAGCTCCTATCTAAAGGGATGCACAGTCTAAATGGGCCCGTCCTTGCAAAGCGCTCAGAGCAGGCTCTGGCACTGAGTGGACTATGCAGACCCAAGGGCGTCTGG
>SJYC01046532.1:0-35010 GCA_006408675.1 Madoqua kirkii | reverse complement strand
AGGTATGATGTTTACATTTTGTATTTATGTGCATATATATGTATATATGTACAGTAAATAGATATATAATATATAACTTTTAATCATAAGAGATATATTTTTAATAAATGCATGATGATATTCTTAGAGGAGTTGTTACAGTGATTTTGTGTTAGGTATAAACAGTTTTAAGGTATTATTATAGTTCTTTTTCATACCTGTGAAGGTGTTTCCAGAACAGCCTGTCTGCCATGATATACCATCCATTTTACTGTCAACTACAAATGGCATGATTATAGCAAAATGGTCATTTTTAATACTTTTTGCACACTCAATGGATTCAGAAAGAACAATGTAATAACTATCAAGGAAGATGTATTAGTCTTTTAACCTTATCAAAATATAGAATCTGAAAGGTCTAATATTTGCAGATATTATATACTGTTAATTTAAATTCTGTGGTATACTTCTAAATTCTTCATAATGCAACAATTTTAAAAACATAGAAGAACTATTATGCCCTTATATCAGGAAGGAAGAGAGACCAGAAAATCAATGGACACAAAATTCAATATCAAAGTTTCTTTCACTC
Organism: Madoqua kirkii; assembly: GCA_006408675.1. NCBI lineage: Eukaryota > Metazoa > Chordata > Mammalia > Artiodactyla > Bovidae > Madoqua > Madoqua kirkii. The sequence goes on along the minus strand of SJYC01046532.1, from coordinate 34,439 downwards.
AAGATGGAGCTCACATTGGAAAGAGAGGTCATTTCCACATGTATATGCTTGAGTACCAGGCAGTAACTCAGATGTCAGGGGAGGCACTGTCCTTTCCTCCAAATGTAGCTCAAGACCAGAAAGCTATGCCATAATATCCAAGTGGGAATGGAACACATCAAATGTGGATATTGTTTGTTAGAGCAATTTAAATTCCAGCCTGGTTATCATGCCCAAGCAGACAGATGAGGGGCTAGACACAGGGTAAGTCTTTCCCTGAATATAAACTATGAAGTGAGAAAGCAATCTCTAGGCAGCAACATGGCACCTACCAGGATGGCAAAGACCACTACTCCAGCTGCTGGGACCGCTTATTACTTATAGCAACAGCAGGATCATCACGCAGTCATCACCCCACCTTCCAAGTCCCACAGGAAGATACCAAACAGAAGGGGCCAAAAAATGGGCAGAAGATTACTCAAACTCTGAAAAAACAACTCTAAACTCTAATCCCAGGGTAATTAAAGCCTGCAGTTGTACCCTGAAAGAGGACATGGTACAAAGTCCTGTGCTCAACTGAAATTAGGGACATGGAATAGAGATGATGTTGTGACACTTTCCCCAAGGTAGGAAGGTGGGTGAGAAACAACCCTGTGGCAAGGGCTCACCAACATCCTCATCTGTATTTGTCGAAATCACGGGGTGTTTCACAAAGATGTGGATTAGACTGTCATTCATCCTTGCCTACAAAGTCTATGTAGACGTATGCAAAATTGCCAGTGCACATGATGGTACTGCTCCTCTATAGAGAATGACTCATGGATGATAGGCATAAAATATTTAAAAAGCTACAAGGCTTTTTTTTTTTTTTAAATCAAATACATGAGTGTGTGCTAAGTGAGTGAATTTTTAATCTGACACTGGTATGTTTTGACATACCACTGAACAACATGTGAAGGAAACAGATTGCAAAAAGGAACATATGTTTTTTAATCAAATTAATGTAGGCTCTGAGCTGCTACTTAGTAACCAAACCCTGATGACCCTAAGCCACAATTAATTTGCAAATAGATTAGTAAACTAATCTATTTTTGTCACTCAACTTGAACTAGTGAACATATTATACCTTGGGAGCAGCCCAGCCTCTCAGGCTGTATAAAAGTCCTTGTGTCTACACTCTGATCTCATCTTGAAAACTGATCTCTTCTTGAAATCTGCTCTCTTCTTGAAAACTTTTGAATCACTACTTCATAGAAGATTCCTTTCCATTGTTAAACAATTCGAATGATCGGGAAGGCATTGCCCCTTAGTTTGTGACCAATTCTGCAACTTTCAATTTATCTCTAGATACTAAGTTTATTTCATTTCTTTTATTTTTTTTTCCTTACTGGAAAACACTGGATAAAGATGCCATTTTTTCTACATGGTTTTTCTCCAACAAACTAGGACACACAAATCTTCACTTTCTGATTATTATCTCCCTGAAATGTGGAGGTCAGAGAAAAGAGTGTTCCAGAGTTAACAGCTTTCTTCAGCACAGCTACTGGATGCTCTGAATTTCAAAAATTAAGTCCAGAGCAATATGACAGAATCTAAAAGGGGTTAAAATAAAAGGGCACCTTGAGGTGGGATCAAGACGGCAGAGCAAGAGGATCTTGAGCTCACTTTCCCCATGAAGACATCAAAACAACAACTACCTATAGAGCAATTTTCTCAGAAGACAACCTAAAGATGAGGAGATGGCTCTTCTACAACCAAGATTATAAAGAACCACATGGTGTCTAGTAGAAAGGGAAAAGAAACAATCTAGTTTAGATGCTCACACTTGGCAGAGGAAGAGGGAAATCAGTTACTCCAAGATTCCCCCAAAGACATCAGGGTTGTCCAAGCCCACCAATTCAGTAACCCTGGGATCTGTCTGGGAAGACAAGTCTCATAGCTGGTTTGAAAACAGTAAGACTCACTAGAAGGCTATGTGAAAATTGGAGACTCCACCTTGGAAGACTCAATTGTTCCCAGTCTAGCACAGAAGCAGTAGACTCAAAATTTCCTGGTGCTCTGGCTAGCCTGCCAGGACACCCTAGCATGCCCACCAACCCCCACTAGAAGGGGGCATTTCTGGCTATTTCTGCAATGGTGCGGCTCCCCAGTAAGTTGGAGACTGCCACTGAACACACTGGAGAGAAGCAAAACTGTCTCAGAACTGCATTTATAGTACCACAGGCCTGGTACTCCGATCACCAAACAAGGTGGAAATTGCCACCTTGCTAGGGAGGCCAAAACAAACAGGGCCCCTGTTCTACCTCCTGGGGCCCTGGGCTGAGGGGCTTCCACCTGTAGGGCAGCAGCTACCATGAAGCCTGGGAGAAACCTTCATTCACACTGGCCCCCTGCTCTGGTTCCACAACTCCAGCTGTACCTCTCACCAAGGCAGTGCCTGTCAGTACATCCTGTGGGAATAAGCGGCCTACAATCACCTCAGATCCAGCTCTCTCAACAAAGCCATTGGGTACAGCAGAATGCATTGGGACACTCCCCAACAAAAGATGTACCTTCAAGACTGGAATAGATAAATATTTCCCCTAATTTCACAGAGACAAGAGATAAAGTCAAACAAAATGAGAAAACAAAGGAATATGTTCCAAATGAAAGAACAAGGTAAAATTCCAGAAAAATCCTAATAAAGTGGAAATAAATAATTTTTAACTGATAAAGTAAGAGTTGATTATCAGATTGGTCACATTCTTTGAAACGAAAGATGGAGAAGTTCTATGCAGTCAGCCAAAACAAGACTGGGAGTTGAATTGGCTCAAATCATCAACATCTTATTGCAAATTCAGACTTATATTGAAGAAAGTAGGGGGAAATCACTAGATCATTCAGGTATGACCTAAATCAAATACAGTGGAAGTGAGGAATAGATTCAAGGGATTAGATGTGATAGACAGAGAACCTGAAGACTGTAGACAGAGGTTTGTGACATTGTACAGGAGGCAGTGATCAAAACCATCCTCAAGAAAAAGAAATGAAAAAAGAAAAAAACTACTGTGGGCAGGAATCCCTTAGAAGAAATGGAGTAGCCATCATGGTCAACAAAAGAGTCTGAAATGCAGTACTTGGATGCAACCTCAAAAACGACAGAATGATCTCTTGTTTCCTTCCAAGGCAAACCATTCAGTATCACGGTAATCAAGCCTATGCCCGAAACAGTAACACTAAAGAAGCTGAAGTTGAGTAGTTCTATGAAGACTTACAAGACCTTTTAGAACTAAAATCCCAAAAGATGTACTTTTCATTATAAGGGACTAGAATCCAAAAGAAGGAAGTAAAGAAACATCTGGAGTAATGGGCAAATTAGGCCTTGGAAAATGGAATGAAGCAGGGCAAAGACGAATAGAATTTTGCCAAGAAAATGCACTGGTCATAGCAAACACCCTCTTTCAACAACACAAAAGAAGACTCTACAAATGGACATCACCAGATGATCAAAACTGAAATTAGATTTATTATATTCTTTGCAGCCAAAGATGGACAAGCCCTATACAGTCAGCAAAAAATGACCGGGAGCTGACTGTGGCTCAGATCATGAATTCCGCATTGACAAATTAAGTCTTAAATTGAAGTAGGGAAAACCACCAGACCTTTCTGGTATGACCTAAATAAAATTCCTTATGATTATACAGTGGAACTGAGAAATAGACTTAAGGGACTATACCTGATACAAAGAGAGTGCCTGATGACTATGGAATGAAGTCCATGACATTGTACATGAGACATAGATCAAGACCATCCCCATGGAAAGGAAATGCAAAAAAGCATTCAGACAAGCATTCAGGTTGTCTAAAGAGGGCTTACAAAAAAGGTGTGAAAAAAAGAGAAGTGAAAAGCAGAGGAGAAAAGGAAAGATACAAGCAACTAAATGCAGAGTTCCAAAGAATAGCAAGGAGAGATAAGAAAGCCTTCCTCAGTGATTAATGCAAAGAAATAGAGGAAAACAACAGAATGGGAAAGACTAGAAATCTCTTCAAGAAAATTATAAATACCAAGGGAACATTTCATGCAAACATGGGCTCAATAAAGGACAGAAATAGTATGAATCTAACAGAAGCAGAAAATATTAAGAAGAGGTGGCAAGAATGCACAGAAGAACTGTACAAAAAAGAGCTTCAAGACCAAGCTAATCAAGATGGTGTGATCACTCACCTACAGTAGGACATCCTGGAATGTGAAGTCAAGTGGGCCTTAGGAAGCATCACCACGAACAAAGCTAGTGGAGGTGATAGAATTCCAGTTGAGCTATTTCGAATCCTAAAAGATGATGCTGTGAAAGAGCTGCACTGAATATGCCAGAAAATTTGGAAAACTCAGCAGTGGCCACAGGACTGGAAAAGATCAGTTTTCATTCCAATCCCCCAAAAAAGGCAATGCCAAAGAATGCTCGAACTACCACACAATTGCACTCATCTCACACACTAAATTCTCCAAGTCAGGCTTCAGCAATACGTGAACCATGAACTTCCAGATGTTCAAGCTGGTTTTAGAAGAGGCAGCGGACCCAGAGATCAAATTGCCAACATTCGCTGGATCATTGAAAAAGTGAGACAGTTCCAGAAAAAGACATTTATTTCTGTTTTATTGACTATACCAAAGCCTTTGACTGTATGGATCATAATAAACTGTGGAAAATTCTGAGAGAAATTGGAATACCAGATCACCTGGCCTGTCTCTTGAGAATCCTATATGCAGGTCAGGAAGCAACAGTTAGAACTGGGCATGGAACAACAAACAGGTTCCAAATAGGAAGAGGAGTGCGTCAAAGCTGCATATTGTCCCCCTGCTTATTTAAATTCTATGCAGAGTACATCATGAGAAATGCTGGGCTGAAAGAAGCACAAGCTGGAATCAAGATTGCCAAGAGAAATATCAATAACTTCAGATATGCAGATGACACCATCCTTATGGCAGAAAGTAAAGAGGAACTAAAAAGCCTCTTGATAAAGTAAATAGGAGTGAAAAAGTGGCTTACAGCTCTACATTCAGAAAACTAAGATCATGGCATCCTGTCCCATCACTTCATAGGAAATAGATGAGGAAACAGTGGTAACGGTGTCAGATTTTTTTGGGGGGGGGGGATGGGGAGGGCTCCAAAATCACTATAGATGGTGAATGCAGCCGTGAAATTAAAAGACCCTTACTTGTTGAAAGGAAGGTTATGATCAACCTATATAGCATATTGAAAAGCAGAGGCATTACTTTGCCAACAAAGGTCCGTCTAGGCAAGGCTATGTGTTTCCAGTGGTCATGTATGGATGTGAGAGTTGGACTGTGAAGATAGCTGAGTTCTGCAGTACTGATGCTTTTGAACTGTGGTGTTGGAGAAGACTCTTGAGAGTCCCTTGGACTGCAAGGAGATCCAATCAGTCCATCCTAAAGAAGATCAGTCCTGGGTGTTCACTGTAAGGACTGATGTTGAACTGAAATTCCAATACTTTAGCCACCTCATGCGAAGAGTTGACTCATTGGAAAAGACCCTGATGCTGAGAGGGATTGGGGACAGGAAGAGAAGGGGATGACAGTGGTTGAGATGGTTGGATGGTATCACCGACTCGATGGACATGAGTTTGAGTGAACTCTGGGAGTTGGTGATTAACAAGGAGGCCTGGCATGCTGCTATTTATGTCATCGCAAAGATCTGAACACCACTGAGCAACTGAACTGAACTGAACTGGTAATAAAAGTAATCTATGCTTTTGTTTTTACTACTTGCAAATACAATGATGGCTACCTTTGTTTTAAGAAATATTTAATTTATGCTGTGCAAAAGCTTTTAAGTTTAATTAGGTGCTGTTTGTTTATTTTTGCTTTTATTTCTTTTGCTTTAGGAGACAAGCCCCCCAAATATTGCTAGGATTTATGTCAAAGAGTGCTTTGCCTATTTTTTCTTTTTATGTTGGTATTAGATAATGTTCTAATGTCATTCTTTCACAAGTAGCAGTTCAGGTTTTCCAGTACCAATTATTGAAAATGTTGTCTTTTCCAACTGTACATTCTTGCCCCCTTTTCCATAGATTAAATGACCATAAAACGGTGCGTTTATTTATGGGTTTTCTATCCTGTTGCATTAATCTATGTGTCTAGTTTTTTATGCCAGTGTCATACAGTTTTGATGACTGTAGCTTTGTAGTATAGAATGAAGTCAGGGAGTCTGTTTCCTCCAGTTATGTTTTCCTTTCTCAAGATTGCTTTAGCTATTTGAATTTTGCTACAACATGAACGGAGTTGGAGGGTATTATGTTACATGAATATTCTTTGGCATTGCTTTTTTGGGGGGTTGGAATGAAAACTGACCTTTTTAAGTCCTGTAACCACTGCTGAGTTTTTCAAATATGCTGGCATATTAGTGCAGGTCTTTCACAGCATCAATATCAAAATTTGAAATAGCTTAACTGGAATTCCATCACCTCCACTAGCTTTGCTTGTAGTGATGCTTTCTAAGGCCCATTTGACTTCACATTCAAGGATGTTTGGCTCTAGGTGAGTGATCATACTATCTTGATTATCTTGGTCGTGAAGATCTTTTTTGTATAATTCTTATTTGTATTCTTGCCACCTCACCTTAATATCTCCTGCTTCTTTTAGGTTCATACCATTTCTGTCTTTTATCGAGCCCATGTTTGCATGAAATGTTCCCTTGGCATCTCTAATTTTCTTGAAGAGATCTCTAGTCTTTCTCATTCTGTTGTTTTCCTCTATTTCTTTGCATTGATTGCTGAGGAAGGCCTTCTTATCTCTTCTTGCTATTTTCTGAAACTCTGCATTCAGATGCTTATATCTCTTCTTTTCTCTTTGCTTTTCACTTCTCTTCTTTTCACGGCTATTTGCAAGGCCTCCTCAGACAGCCATTTTACTTTTTTGCATTTCTTTTCCATGGGGATCGTCTTGATCCCTGTCTCCTGTACAATGTCACAAATGTCATTCCATAGTTCATGAGGCACTCTATCTATCAGATCTAGTCCCTTGAATCTATTTCTCACTTCCACTGTATAATCATAAGGGATTTGATTTAGGTCATACCTGAATGGTCTAGTGGTTTTCCCTACTTTCTTCAATTTAAGTCTGAATTTGGCAATAAGGAGTTCATGATCTGAGACACAGTAAGCTCCTGATCTTGTTTTTGTTGACTTTATAGAGCTTCTCCATCTTTGGCTGTAAAGAATATAATCAATATAATTTCAGTATTGACCATCTGGTGATGTCCATGTGTAGAGTCTTCTCTTGTGTTGTTGGAAGAGGGTGTTTGCTATTACCAGTGTATTTTCTTGGCAAAACTCTATTAGTCTTTGCCCTGCTTCATTCTGTATTCCAAGGACAAATTGGCCTTTTACTTCAGCAATGCATGAACCATGCACTTCCAGATGCTCAAGTTGGTTTTAGAAAAGGCAGAGGAAATAGAGACCAAATTGCCAACATCTATTGGATTATCATAAAAGCAAGTGAGTTCCAGAAAATATCTATTTCTGCTTTATTGACTATGCCAAAGCCTTTGACTGTGTGGATCACAATAAACTGTGGAAAATTCTGAAAGAGATTGGAATACCAGATTACCTGACCTGCCTCTTGATAAACCAATATGCAGGCCAGGAAGCAACAGTTAGAACTGCACATGGAACAACAGACTGGTTCCAAGTAGTAAAAAGAGTACGTCAAGGCCGTATGTTGTAATCCTGCTTATTTAACTTCTATACATTGAATGTCATGAGAAACACTGTGCTGGAAGAAGCACAAGCTGGAATCAAGATTGCTGGGAGAAATATCAATAACCACAGATATGCAGACGACATCACCCTTATTGCAGAAAGTGAAAAGGAACTGAAAATCTCTTGATGAAAGTGAAAGAGGAGAGTGAAAAAATTGGCTTAAAGCTCAACATTCAGAAAACGAAGATCATGGCATCCAATCCCATCACTTCATAGCAAATAGATGGGGAAACAGTGGAAACAGTGTCAGACTTTATTTTTGGGAGGAGCAAAATCACTGCAGATGGTGAATGCAGTCATGAAATTAAAAGATGCTTACTCCTTGGAAGAAAAGTTATGACCAACCTAGACAGCATATTTAACAGCAGAGACATTACTTTGCCAACAAAGGTCCATCTAGTCAAGGCTATGTTTTTTCCTGTGGTCATGTACAGATGTGAGAGTTGGACTATGAAGAAAGCTGAGCACTGAAGAACTGATGCTTTTGAACTGTGGTGTGGGAGAAGACTCTTGAGAGTCCCTTGGATTGCAAGGAGATCCAGCCAGTCCATTCTGGAGGAGATCAGCCCTGGAATTTCTTTGGAGGGAATGATGCTGAAGTTGAAACTCCAGTACTTTGGCCACCTCATGTGAAGAGTTGACTCATTGGAAAAGACTCTGATGCTGGGAGGGATTGAGGGCAGTAGGAGAAGGAGATGACTGAGGATGAGATTGCTGGATGGCATCACTGATTCAGTGGACATGGATTCTGGGTGAACTCTTAGAGTTGGTGATGGACAGGGAGGCCTGGTATGCTGCAATTTATGGGGTCACAAAGAGTCGGACAGGACTGAACGACTGAACTGAGCTGAACTTAATATGTAATATTTTACATAATCAGTATATCAATTAAAAGGGAAAAGAAGAAATATTTAACCCAGAAATCCAATACCTTGGTAGTTAAGAGAAGGGAACTTAATGAAGAATCCTTTATGAAGCTTTGTCACTATCTAGTTTGTTAACTTTGACAAATCATCCATTGCTCTGTTATTTAATATACTTTGTTCGGTAAAATGAAGAGAACAGACTAGGTGGTATCTCTACTTTCTGTTAATAGGGAGTCAGACTTGCATATATGTAAAGAGACACTGAAAAAGTGAAAGTGTTAGTGGCTCAGTTGCATCTGACTATTTTGGACCCCATAGACTGTAGCCCATGAGGCTCCTCCATCCAGTGAATTCTCTAGGCAAGAATACTAGAGTGGGTTGCAGTTCTCTTCTGCATGCAATCTGCCTGATCAGGGATTAAACTCAGGTCTCCTGCATTGCAGGCAGTTCTTTACTATCTGAGCCACTGGGAAAGCATAAATGTAGAAACATAATTTTAGGAACAGGGTGTGCAAAGGCTGGGATGTTTTCACTGGATAACCCACCTCCATAAGGACCTCCACAGCTGAGTGATGCAGTGTCATGATTGCTGGCAGGAACCATGTCCTATAGGACAATCAGCCACAGCATTGTGTTGTGGCAGTCCAAATTTTGGTCTGAAAGAATTTCCAGACACAGAGTATTGCAGAAAGAAGTGAGATTATTAAGAACAGAGAGCAGAAATAATGTGTGCACTGAAAGTGCAGCTGCCTGATACCTCCTGACAGGCTAGGGAAAGTCAATGCTTTTTGTGAGTTACTAGCTAATTTTTATAGCCTCAAGACAAAGTAAATTCCTGCTGGAACATTGGCATTAGGTAACTGATTGGGACACTGAAGGGTGAGCACTAGTGCAGACATTTTTGCCTAATTTGGGGTCAGACAGCTTCCTGGCAATGATCAGGGGCCTTTGGTAACAGTTACAAAGGATTTAAGTCAGTTATGCAGGTAACCTTGCTTCTAAGCTTTATTCTGCGGTCTTGGTGCAAGACCTTGCACCTGTAACCTTGAGGTAGGAATTTATACATTGCAGGGGCAGATGAACTGGCAGTAGTGAGAATAAGTTCCCTGAATGAAGGTTGACTTCTAGCACATAGACAAGGCTGAGAACCACTTATCTCAAGCATAATTGGGAAATTTGTTGTTGTTCAGTCACTTAGTCATGTCCAACTCTTTGCAACTCTAGCAAATGAGGATTTCCTGACCTTCACTATTTCTCAGAGTGTGATCAAACTGATGTTCATTGAATCAGTGATGCCTTCCAATGATCTCATCCTCTGTAGCCCCCTACTCCTCCTGCTCTCAATCTTTCCCAGCATCAGGATCTTTTCCAATAAGTCAGCTCTTTGCATCAAGAGACCAAAATCACCTCCAACTTCAGCATCAGTCCTTCCAATGAATATTCAGGGTTGATTTCTTTTAGGATTGACTGGTTTGATCTCCTTGCAGTTCAAGGGACCCTCAAGAGTCCTCTCCAGAACCACAATTTGAAAGCATCAATTCTTCAGTGTTCAGCCTTCTTTATGGTCCAAATTTGCTTTCCTATAAACTACTTTCTCAAACCAGTTGTTGTGGGCAAAGACAATAGAAGTGGCTGCACCAAGGTTTTCCCTGGTGGCTCAGAGGTTAAAGTGTCTGCTTCCAATGCGGGAGACCTGGTTCAATCCCTGGGTTGGGAAGATCCCCTGGAGAAGGAAATGGCAACTCACTCCAGTATTCTTGCCTGGAGAATCCCATGGATGGAGGGGCCTGGTAGGCTACAGTCCACGGGGTCGCAAAGAGTCGGACACGACTGAGCGACTTCACCTCACCTCACCAGTGTTCTTTCCTGGAGAATCCCCATGAACAGAGAAGCCTAGTAGGCTACAGTCTGTGGAGTCACAAACAATCAGACATGACTGAGCAACTTCATTTTCACTATTCACTTTAGTTTCCTTACATTACTTAACTCAATTCAGTTGTTATGGGCAAATACAATAGAAGTGGCTGCCAAGTGATACTTTTAATAGAACCAAGAATGATTCTGCTGTCACAGCTCTGTTCAGGGTGAGAAAGGCTGGTGTTGTCTCAGGGATGTGGCACTGGCGGAGGAGAACTGAGTGGTACTACTACCCATTGGCATTCCTGCACTAGGACTTATGTTGCTGTTGCTGTTTAGTTTATGGTTGTTTCCTGCATGAAATTCTTGAAGGCAACAAGTAGTTTTTGTCATGGGGAGCTTTTTGGACTATCCATGACTGCTTTACAACCTATTACAAACAATTAGACTTTACCTGGAAACAAGTTAGACCAGGTAGCACAGATTTTACTCCCGGAAAGAGACAAATAATTGAGAATTCATGGGAAGAACACAAACTCACCATCAACTATAACCAAATCCTCAGATTTTTGCTGCCTTTTTAGATATTGTTGCATTGATTCTCAAGAAACATTTTAAAAATAAGGCACACTCATGAAAGGTTAAAAATCAATGTCCACAATGTAAGTGACTTTTACAGCTATTAAAATGACCTTACCCTTTGTCTTTAAAACTGCATATATCTTTCCAATATTTAAACAAATAAAATACATATATTTGATATATACATATTTGTATATATACACATGTGCTTGCATGCATGCATGCTAAGTTGCTTCAGTTGTGTCTGACTCTGTGCAACCCTATGAACTGTAGTCCACCAGGCTTCTCTGTCCGTGGGATTTTCCAGGCAAGAGTACTGGAATGGGTTGCCATGCCCTCCTCCTGGGAATCTTCCCAACCCGGGGATTAAACCCACATCTCTTATGTCTCAGGCAGATACTTTACCACTCATACCACCTGAGAAAGCCATATATATACACACATACACACACACATATATATATAAATTAACAAAGAGGAAGTACATTTATATATACATAAAAGTATTTTAGGCTTGTATGCTTGTTGGGAAATGTTATTTCCATAGCGTCACCCTGATTTTAGTTTTCAAATAAAATTTTATACTAAAACTAATCCAAGTTTCTTTGAGGAGAAGACTGTTGCCAGAGTTGTGGTACAGAAGTCACAGATGATGCAGAGCACCTGTGGTAAGAGAGGGTCAGAACAGAAAAAGGAAGAATGTCAATGGGAATCAGAGCCTCTTGGAAGGAGCTCCCAGTGGTCAAATCTGAGAGAACCTGAGCAACTAAATAAGTGGTAAGAGTAATATAGTGTAACATATAGTAAATAATTATTTAAGACTTCACATTCAAACAAACAAACAAACATAGAAGGCTGACAATTTAAAAAAGAATAAATGTAGAAGATATTATGTAAATAGTATTAGATACAAAAACATTTGGGAAACAGCACAGTAATAATTATTCAGGCAAGAATCAGCAATAGATGCTAAAATTCCCAGATGTATATTTGTATAATCTCAACATATTTTTCCACAAGGTACTTATCAGTAGCAAAGAGAAAAGTAGTTCTATTTAGTAAAGAAACTAAGCTGAAAACTCTTCCAGTGCCTATATCACATCTGAGCTCCAAACCTGCCCTAAATCAGCTGCTCTGAGATCCTAGCTGAGTGCTGTTGTGTTTCTTCTTGGTGGCTGGCAGGATGGGAAGCCTGCTCTCCCTGCCTTTGCTCTCCCTGCCTTTGCTCTCCCTGCCTTTGCTCTCCTGGTGCTTTTCCTCTGGCAGGTCCCTGCACGGTTACTGCATCACCTTTACTACCTCACGTGGTTTCTCAGTGAGTGCCACTGGCCTGGCCTCACCCCTATACAGGGTCTCCAAACCTTCTCAGGTCATTCTGCTGTGGGTTCCACTATGTGGCACCTCTTTATGGACAGCTTACCCTGGAACCCCAAAAGGCATATTCCAGTGTGCTCCCTCAGAGCAGATGACAGTAGGGACACAACTACATCGTTTTCAAACCAGCCTCTGTCTCAGCCCGGAGGTGGGTCCTAATCAGATCTGTTCCTCCCTTGGGTGCTCTGTATCACACTGAACCCTGAGCATTTCATAAGTGCCAACAGTGGTGGCTGCCCTCATATCTGTGTCTTCTTTATTCTTTAGCATTCTCTTTTATCAGCACTTTACAATTACTCCAATTTGCCATTAGTTTGAAACTTGACATGAAAAAAACTAAGATCATGCATCCAGTCCCATCAGTTTGTGGAAAATAGAAGGCAAAAAATGAAAACAGTGACAGATTTTATTTTCCTGGACTCCAAAATTACTACAGGTGGGAACTGCAACCATGAAATTAAAAGATGCTTGCTCCTTGAAAGGAAAGCTATGGCAAACCTAAACAGCATATTAAAAAGCAGAGATATCACTTTTCTGACCAAAGTCCATATAGTCAAAGCTATGTTTTTCTATAGTAGTTATGCATGGATGTGAGAATCAGACCATGAAGAAGTCTGAGTGCCAAAAAATTGACCCTTTTGAATTGTGGTGATGGAGAAGACTCTTGAGAGTCCCTTGGACTGCAATAGGATCAAATCAGTCAATCCTAAAGGAAATCAAATCTGAATAGTCACTGGAAGGACTGATGCTGAAGCTGAATCTCCAATATTTTGACCACTTGGTATGAACAGCTGACCCTTTGGAAAAGACCCCGATGCTGGTAAAGACTGAAGAAAAAAGAAGGTGGGGTGGGGACAGATGATGAGATAGTTGAATAACATTACTGACTCAATGGACATGAATTTCAGCAAACTCTATGGGTGGTTCAGTTGGTAAAGAATCTGCTTGTAATCAAGAGACCACGTACAATGTAGGAGACCCAGTTTTAATCCCTGGGTTAGGAAGATCCCCTGGAGAAAGAAATGACAAGCCACTCCAAAATTTATGCCTGGAAAATTCCATGGACAGAGGACCCTGGTGGGCTACAATCCATTGGGTTTCAAAAGTTGGGCATGGCTTAGCAACTAAACCACCACCAGGAGATAGTGAAGGACAGGGAAGTCCTTGTCTCCCTCTGTTTTTATTCCCTCTCTGGCTGATGAGCTAGCTGCCTGGAACACTCTACATATTAAATGTTTTCTGCATTGATTATTTGACTCTCATGACATCAACTGATAACATCAAGTTTTATCACCTCCCTGTTATTATACTGTGGCATCCAATTCTGAGGGTTACTCTTGCTTTCTGCAAGTCCTACTCCTCTTTGGTTCTTGTGCTCCTGTTGCTCCCTTTTCTTCTTACTTCTCATATTCCTTTCTGTTATTCACGGCTTTGGCTTCAATTTCAGTGTTTTCTACAGAGTTGGTTGGGCTAGAAGGGCAGATCATAAGGGCAGATGTTTAAATTGGGAACATAATAAATGGTTGAAACCCACAGACTTTACAATGTGACATGCCCAATCTTATTTTAAAATCCCATCTGCCTGCATATCTTTGCTGTAGGAATTTCCACAAACTTTTCTATGAATTTCTATGAATATTTAAGGTAACATTCGTTGTTGTAACAAACAACCCCCAAAGTCATTAACTGCCTGAGTATGTCTTGTTTATATTTTAGTATATTTATTTACATAACTTTTTTCATGTTGGGACCCTGACATAGAATCTTAGAATCAGTCATGTGAGGTTACTGAATGGAGGAAGAGCATGGAGGGAGACACCACACACAAGGAAAGAAGGGTTTATGGGCCAGGCCTGAAGATAACTTGTATCATGTTGGCTCACAGGGCACTCGACCACATGCATGGAGTATGGGGACACAGCCACACCATGGCTGAGGAGGAGAGGACATAGGCTTTGTGAAGAGACAGTGATCTCTATCATACCCAAAATGAAAAAGCAGGAGGAGTTTACAGTGCAAACATGATACTATCTGGTAGTTAACCTGATGTAAGAGGTGGCAATAAGACAGAAGTTTTATGGGCATGTGCTGAGGGAAAATGCTTTGTTAGGACAGAAATGATCTTGGTGGAAATAGTTGGGTTCTCTGTTTTCCATGTTGTTTGATTGGTCATGAATTCACTCACATTCTGACCTGGGGACTTGAGAGCTACAGTTATGGAGAGTGTTAGCCTCCCACTTGCCATGGTCCCAGTTAGAAGTGATAGCATTAGGTTTCCCATTTTAGAGGCTCCTCTGACTCTTCTCTCAGCTTTCAAAATAATTTTCTGTGATTTTTTTAAAGTATAGTTGGTTTGCAATGTATTAATTTGTGCTGTGCAGCAAAGTGATTCAGTTACACACATATAGACATTCTTTTTCATATTTTTTTTTCCCATTATGGCTTATCTCAGGAAATTGAATATAGTTCTCAGTACTATATAGGGAACTCTAAGTTGCCTATAGGATTCTACTTCTGGTCCATAAGGTCCTTCATAATTATCATATTTTCTCTTCCTTTAAGCTCTTCTCCAACCATCCCTATCCCCTCCATGCACGTCATGCTATGTGTCTATACTAAACCATCTTGCTGATACAATGAAGTATGTACTCTTATCTTTGTAGGCTATTCTCTGTTCCTAAAATATCCCTGACTCCTTTATCTACATAAAAGATTCTGATTAATAGACAATAGCCCAGAAGCCAACAAAACAGTACTAGAATTAGTCAATGAATTTGGTAAATTAGCAAGACATAAAATTAATATACATAAATTTTTTGCATCTCTATATACTAAAAGAAATAAAAAGAAATTAAGAAAACAATTCAATGTACAGTATTATCAAAAATAATAAAATACCTAGAAATAAAACTACCTGAAGAGCTAGAAGAACTGTACTCAGAAAACTACAAGACACTGATGAAAAAAATTGAAGACAATAGAAACAGACAGAAAGATAAACCATGTTCATAGATTGGAAGAATTAATATTGTTAACAGGGCCATTCTATTCAAGGCAAGCTACAGATTCAGTGAATCCTTAGCAAAATACCAGTGGCATATTTTTCACAGAAGTAGAAAAAATAATTCTAAATTGATATTAAAACATGAAAGTCTCTGAATAGCCAAAACAATCTTAAGGAAAACAAACACATCAAAAAGAAATCATGCCCCTTGATTTTAGAGTGTATTGAAAAGCTACAGTGATCAAAAGAGTTTGGCACTGGCTAAAAAACAGACACATAGATCAATGGAACAGATAGAGAGCCCAGAAATTAATACACATACTTATGGTTAATCTATAACAAGGGAAACTAGCATATACAATGAGAAAAGACAGTCTCTTTAATAAATAGTGTTGGGAAAACTGGACAACTACATATGAAAGTACAAAACTGGGCTACTTCCTCACAACATATACAAAAGTACACTCAAAATAGATTAAACACTTAAATGTAAGACTGGAAAGCATAAAATTCCTAAAACAAGACATGAGCAGTAGCTCTTTGACATTTGTCTTAGCAATGTTTTTTGGATCTGTCTCCTCAGGCTTAAGGAAACAAAGGCAAAAATAAGCAAATAAGACCACATCAAGCTAAAATGCTTTTGCACAAGGATGGAAACTATTCACAAAACAAGAAGGTCATCTACTGAATGGGAAAATATACTTGCAAACAACAAACCTGATAAAGTGTTAATATCCAAAATATATAAGAACTCATACAACTCAACATCAAAGCAAAAAGCAAAACATACCCCAATTAAAAAATGGGCAGCAGATCTGAATAGACACTTTCCCAAATAAGATATACAGATGGAAAATATGTAAAATGTGCTTAGTATCACTAATTATCAGGGAAATGCAAACTCAAACCAAAACCACAATGATATATCACCTCACACCTGCCAGAATGATCATCATCAAAAAGACAACAAGTAATAAATGCTGAATTTATTACTTATGGGAATACTCATGTATCATTAGTGGGGATATAAACTGATACAACAACCACTATGGGAAAAAAATATAAAAATTCAAAAAGTTAGGATATCTTCAGCAATTCAACTTCTAGGCATTTATTCAAAGAAAACAAAAATGTTAACTAGAAGTGTTAGTGTTGCAATGAATATATAGGCATATGTACCATTATATTTATTGCAGCATTATTTACAATATCCAAGGTATGGAAACAACCTAAGTGCCTGTCAATAGATGAATGTATAAAGAAGATACACACAATAGAATGCTTTTGAGCCATAAAAAAAGGAATGAAATCTTGAAATCAACATGAATATACCTATAGAGTATTCTGATAAGTAAAATTAAGCCAAAGAGAGAAAGACAAACACTATATGAACTCACACATGAAATCTGGGGAAAAAAAAATAACATAACTAAACAGAAACAGAATTATAGATACAGAGAACAAACAAGTGATGGACAGAGGGGAGAAAGATAGAGGGTAAATAAAATGTGAGGGATATTAAGCAGTACAAAGTTTAAATTACAAAATAAGAGTCATACTGTGAAATGTACAATGTGGGGAATAAAATCAATAGTTACATAATATTGATGTGTGGTGACAGAGTAGAACTAGACTTATCATTGTGATCATTTTGAAATGTATAGAAGTATCGAAACACTATATTGTATACTATGAACTAACATAGTATTTGTAGGTCAATTATATTAAAAAGTACAGATAGAAAAAGAAAACAAGATTTTTGGTTACCAGAGGGGAGGTGGGGAGCAGGGGAACTGGATGCCGGTCATTGAAAGGTAAACTCTTCTAATAATAATATAAATAAATACTAGGGGTGTAATGATGTAATGTACCACATTACAATATAGCAATACAATATGCCACATTACAATATAGCAATTACTATTGCTAGACTTTATATATGAAAGCTGTTAAGGAAGGAAATCCTAAGAATTCTCATCACAAGAAAAAAAAATTTTTTATATTTCTTTACTTTTGAATCTATATGAGATGAGGTATGTTCACTAAACTTATTGTGGTCATCATTTCATGATATGTGTAAGTCAGACCATCATGTAAACACCTTAAACTTACACAGTGTTGAAAGTCAATTATATCTCAATAAAACTGGAAGGAATTAAAACAAAAACATACCAAGAAAAAATGCATGAGGGCTAATATGACTGTCTCTTTCTCTGATTTGTCACCTCATCCTCACCTCCCATATATGATGAGATGTGTTTTTCTCTCTTCTCCTGTCCCACTCTATACATATTTTTATGTTACTTTTAATTTATTCACTTGTTATTATCATCAGTACTATGGTGTGTTTTCACTTAAGTTTAGGAATTTTGCTGTATTTTAACATGGCCATTTTTGTACTATCCAGCATGCAGTAATTCTTTGAATGCATTATTGAATGAATGAATATATTCTTTGTCTCTTGTTGAATAACAAATCACCCCAGAAGTTAGTGACTTGAAACATCTATTTTATTCCGTTTATAGTTTCAGGGATCAGAAGCTTGTAATGGGATTGGTTGCACTGTTGACCTTTGATGCTGAAGCAATCAACTGAGGCAACAGGGTCCTCTCTCCAGATGGCTGCTTCACTTGCATCTCAGGGTCTCAGAGCTCTCTTCTCTTCTTTTCTCTCTCTCTCTCTCTCTCTCTCTCTCTCTCTCTCTCTCTGTGTGCCTATGTGTATATATGTGTCTCTCAGCCATGCTCTCTCTCTCTCATTCCATCTGCACTGGCGTATCATACTTCAGAGAATCTCCACTTATTCCTTTCACATCACTGTAGTTCAGGGTCATTGCATTCCATGACAGATGGCTTCCAAGAAGATGCACACAAAATACAATTGTCATTAAAAGCCTGGGTAGAATTTGTGAGGCTGTTTGTGATGTGGCCCCAGATTCCTAGGACGTCACTTCCTCAGCATTCTGTTAACAAGTAAGTCACAAAGCAGCCTGGTTTCAAAAGATGGACAAGTACAGTCTTTCTGTCAGCAACTCCTATCTATCACAATAAATAAATGGATATCCTTGGTTTACTCCAAGTACAGCATCAAGATCTGAGTAGCTAATATATTAAAAAATAAAAATAAAATCTTAAAACAATTCCAATGGGAAATTAAAATAGTCAACATTCAAGTATACCAGGTACTACATTACTTTAGGAAAACTAAATGATCTGAGGGTTTGGGGAGTCAAAACCTGAAAGTGGCTATATAAGTGAATAATAATCCCATCTGACATACAAAGAGTACATTATTTTATTTACAGTAAGCTCAGTGAAAGAATAAAGTGAAATTGTTCATAGGAACGAACAACCAAACAAAAATGATTAGTTAAAGTGTTTAGCTCTTTTAAAGAAAATAGGTAGCTTCTTAAATCATGGAAAACATAGAAGCATACGTGTGTATATAAGCAATGACCACATTGCTGTATATGTAGGAACTAAATTTTTGGGGCTTAGTATTTTGCCAACCAACAGGTATAAGGTCATAACTCCAGATTGTCAGAGATGATGATTCAGTTCAGTTCAGTCACTCAGTTGTGTCCATCTCTTTGTGACCCCATGAATTGCAGCACCAGGCCTCCCTGTCCATCACCAACTCCTGGAGTTCACTCAAACTCATGTCCACCAACTCGGTGATGTCATCCAGCCATCTCATCCTCTGCCGTCCCCTTCTCCTCCTGCTCCCAATCCCTCCCAGCATCAGAGTCTTCCAATGAGTCAACTCATTGCATGAGGTGGCCAAAGTACTGGAATTTCAACTTCAGCATCATTCCTTCCAAAGAACACCCAGGACTGTTCTCCTTTAGAATGGACTGGTTGGATCTCTGCAATCCAAGGGACTCTCAAGAGTCTTCTCCAACACATTTCAAAAGCATCAATTCTTCAGCACTCAGCTTTCTTCACAGTCCAACTCTCACAGCCATACAAGACTGCTGGAAAAACCACAGCCTTGACTAGACGAACCTGTGTTGGCAAAGTAATGCTTCTGCTTTTGAATATGTCATCTAAGTTGGTCATAACCCTCCTTCCAAGGAGTAAATGTCTTTTAATTTCATGGCTGCTGTCACCCTATGCAGTAATTTTGGAGCCCCCTAAAATAAAGTTTGACACTGTTTCCACTGTTTCCCCATTTATTTCCCATGAAGTGATGCCATGATCTTCATTTTCTGAATGTTGAGCTTTAAGCCAACATTTTCACTCTCTTCTTTCACTTTCATCAAGATGTTTTTTTAGCTCCTCTTCACTGTCTGCTATAAGGGTGGTGTCATCTGCATATCTGAGATTATTGATATTTCTCCTGGCAATCTTGATTCCAGCTTGTGTTTCTTCCAGCCCAGTGTTTCTCATGATGTACTCTGCATATAAGTTAAATAAGCAGGGTGACAATATACAGCCTTGATGTACTCCTTTTCCTACTTGGAAGCAGTCTTTTGTTACATGTCCTGTTCTAAATGTTTCTTCCTGACCTGCTTATAGGTTTCTCAACAGGCAGGTCAGGTGGTCTGATATTCCCATCTCTTTCAGAATTTTCCGCAGTTTATTGTGGTCCACACAGTCAAAGGCTTTGGTATAGAGCAGAAATAGATATCTTCCTGGAAATCTCTTGCTTTTTCAATGATCCAATGAATGTTGGCAATTTGATCTCTGGTTCCCTTACCTTTTCTAAAACCAACTTGAACATCTGGAAGTTCACAGTTTGTGTATTGCTGAAGCCTGGCTTGGAGAATTTTGAGCATTACTTTACTAGCGTGTGTGAGATGAGTGCAATTTTGTGGTAGTTTGAGCATTCTTTAGCATTACCTTTCTTTGGGATTGGAATGAAACTGATCTTTTCCAGTACTGTGACCACTGCTGACATGACTATTAGGAGTATTATAAAGGAAGCAGAGAATAAAGAGCATGGATACTTTTCATCTATGAAGTCTGTGCATGTCAGTTCTGTTATGTGTATCTTGAGGACATACGAAAACTTGTGAATGGGCAGTTGGATTTCAACGGAAGGGAATTGGTGTTGCCATGAGAGTTATGGGGGATATTATTTCTAGGACGATTACTGAAGCAGACTTTGGAACAGTGGTAGAGTGAAGTAAGGGGCTTTCTTTTTTTTCTATAATCTGGAATAGGTTCCTGATTATAAGATTTTACATGTCCCAGAACTATTTCAAGGATGCCATTCAGCTGCTCCTCACCACCTGAAAGCAGTTTGGGAATAAGGTCACTCACCAAGTGAGCATGTGTATGTGTGTGCTAAATCACTTCAGTCTTGTCAGACGCTTTGGAACTCATGGACTGTAGCCTGCCAGGTTCCTTTGTCCATGGGATTGTCCAAGCAAAAATACTGCAGTGGGTTGCCCTGCCCTCCTCCAGGGGATCTTCCAGACCCAGTGATGGAACCTGGGTCTCCTGCATTTCCTGCATTGCAGGCAGATTCTTTATCACTGAACCACCAGGAAAGCCCAAGTGAGTACACAGTTCATCAGTGACGCAAACAGCTGCAAACTAGTGCAAAGAAGCAGTCTCGAAGGCAGCAAGTTTTGGGCACTCATAAGCAAGACTCACAATGAATCTCTGTCATAATCAGTTGCAGGAAAGAGCAACCATTCTAGCTATTTGAAGGAGAAAGAAATTTCCAACAGGAAGTTGTCACAAGAACTGTATGCCCAGCGTTCAGGAATGAATCCCCCAAACATCCCTCTAGAAGAGTTACCAGTTCACGAGAAGGAAGGGGCTGTCTGGAGGTTCTCCCCACACTGTTGGGCTCAGGCACTCACCGATGAAGTGGCATTCCATGAAGGCACCTACGTCTCATCAACTCCAAAGCTGGCGGCCAGAACCCTGCTACTGGGAACCTCAGAACCCCACTGTGGGAACCGCCAGGTGACCACACTTTGGCAGTCAGGGACACAGTTGTTCACCACATCCACCAGAAATGTGTGTGATAATCACACACACACACACACACACACACACACACACACACACACACACGTACATCTATAGCTGCTGCTTCCTCACCCCCCACACCTCCAGGGCCAGGTAGCCAGGAGCTGCAGCACAAGGACCACCAGCAAACAGCAAGCTTGGGGACAAGCGGGTGTCCCGCGGGAGAAGCAGGGGTCAAAGGAGTGGAGTGCTGGAGAACAGATTCTGGGTCCTTGTCTTCAGTTGAGCAAGTGTAAGGCACTTGCTCTAACAGCTTGTTTATATGAAGGGAATATTAATACAGTTTTATTATTTTGTTATAGATTGTTGATTTTGGATGTATGGGGTACCTTACAGTTCCTGTACTTTCCACTAAAAGGAAATGAGTGTGAAAGTCGCTCAGTCGTGTCAACTCTTTGAGACCACATGGACTATGCAGTCCATGGAATTCTCCAGGCCAGAATACTGGAGTGGGTAGCCTTTCACTTTTCAAGGAATCTTCCCAACTCAGGGATCAAATGCAGGTTTCCTGCATTGCAGGCAGACTCTCTACCAGCTAAAGCCTCAAGGGAAACCCAACTAAAAGGAAGATGAGCTCAAACTTCAACAGGTCTTAATGAAGATGTAATATAATGTATTCTAGAACTCTAAAGCCTAAACCAAACAGGGCTATAAATTAAAGCTTAGAAACATTTCAAAATCCATTCCAAATATTAAGGAAATTTTATGTTATAAGGATTTAAAACTATAAAGTAGTTGTTAGGTCAAGCAAGTATTGAAACAAATTGGCACAATTCTCCTTAGTTATGGGAGTATGCAACAGGTAATTTTAAAATTAGGCAACATTGGGTCACCTTCTAAGTGTAGCACTTGGCATAAATGATGAACATGGATGATGAAGCTGCTCTGAGGTCCATCTGGGTGTCACTCACAGGTGTTGCTGGGGTGAAAGTATGAGCCTATGGTATTGTGCTGCTTTGTGGGTGAAAGTAAAAACAAATTGATAAATTCCTTTTGAAATAAAAAACTAGTCCTACTGCAGCTATATTATTAGCTTTTCTTTTCACGAGAAAACTAATATGCAAAAGCCCTCTACTTGTTCTCAGCTGTATTGTTGTATTTAACATAGAGCTTTATAAATGAATATTCTTTGACTTCGGTAAAATAGTGCACATAGATGGAAGTTACTACCAAGAGCTAGGGATAATTTTGCATAAATAAAATTAATCATGTAAACTCTCTATTCAACTGAAATCTAGACTCAGCCTTATTATTCCTATCAAGCACTTACTAAATCTACCTTTCACACAATTCCCCGTTCTTTCTATAGAATCTTGGATTTTCTCCTGTTGTTGGTTGTCTGAAATGCAGACTTCTGGAGTGAATTCTGTCTACATCTGCAGACTGCTCTATGAAGTCAGTGTTTTTGTTTCATTCTGCTTTGAATCCCACATCAAAAGTATAGTCTTGCATCAAGTAAGTGCTCAACAAAAATAGGCTAAATGACTCTCTATAAATAAGTCTTTGGCTTATTTATTCAATTTCTTGTTATGCTTTATTCAATATGAAAATATGATTTAGGTACTATAGGAGATTACTGAAGAGCATGTCTAACATTCCTGCCTGCACTTGTGTTGAAGAAAAAAATGCTAACATACCATAAAGAAATTTATATAAACAACTAAGGCTGTGCAATCTATGACTTGGCTTCCCTGGTGGCTCAGACAGTAAAGTACTTGCCTGCAATGCAGGAGACCGGGATTTGATCCCTGTGTTGGGAAGATCCCCTGGAGAAGGAAATGCAAACCACTCCAGTGTTGTTGCCTGGAAAATTCCATGGATGGAGGTGCCACTCTGAAAAACAAGTAATAGACTAAAAAAAAAAAAGAGAGAGAGAGAGAGATAGGACTCCAGGTGGAAAAAGTCTAAACATTAATAATGACAAAATTAGCAAACTAGATTTATAAGGAATTAATTACACTATCTGAATTAGATTTTTTAGTTGAATTTTAGATATTTAAAATTATTATAAATCTATATTAATTAAATTTTAGTTTTACTTCACTCCATCTTCCTTTCTACCTTCTAATGGAGTATTTTTGAGTTATTGTATACTATTTTGAGTGAATTATTTGAGTTTAGCTTTGTGTTACCCAAGAAAAAAAAATTCCCAACATTATGAAGATGATATAGCAGTCAGGAACCTTGCTTCTCCAAACTTGTTTAAAGCAAGTGACTATCAGCTTATTTTCAAAATATTCTGAGATTTTAAAATGAAATAATTTGAAGATTATGTGGCCATTTTAACCTAAAAAAGATTTTATTGTTTTCTTTTCCTAGAAGTATCAAAAACTTTCTTATTACCAAATAGACTGTATTTCCTTCTTAAGAGCATCTTGCTGAGTTTTCTCTTGTTAGAAAAATAATAACTAATCATTGTAGAACATGTATCTTGAGTTGATGGGTGTTAGAGGGTCAGTGAATCTTCTGAAACAGTGTGAGAAATACTAATATGTACCTGCTCATGTCCATATTCTTACAGAGTCTTAAACTAATTTGTGGAGGGGAAAAAAAAGTTCAATTGCTCTCAAGCCACTGATTAGTAAATACCTCTTGGTGTTGAAGCATTTGTGCCTTTTCGGTCTTCATCTTGTATCCATCTCCATTTCTGTCTGTCTCTCTCCCTCTGCACCTTTATATTTACTAATGTCTAGTATGACAAAGAAATCATTGTTAGAAAAAGAGAGAGAGAGAGAGAGAGAATAGTAGCATTTACCTACTTGCATGTTATTTATATATTTGTGATTTTAATGTATTATATGTATGCATTCGTGTATATTCATTAACTGATTTAATTTTCTTTCACTTTCTCCCTTTTACTTATTTTAAATTAAATATTTTAATTGGAAGCTAATGACTTTCTTATATTGTAGTGGTTTTTGCCATACATTGACATGAATCAGCCATGGGTGTACATGTGTCCCCCATCCTAAATACCCCTCCACTCTCCCTCCTCATTCCATCCCTCAGAGTCATCCCAGTGCAACAGCCCTGAGTGCCCTGTCTCATGCATTGAACCTGGACTGGCAATCTATTTCACATATGGTAGTATACACATTTCAATGCTATTCTCTCAAATCATCTCACCCTCACCTTTTCCCAGAGTCTAAAAGTCTGTTCTTTACATCTGTGTCTCTTGCTATATCACATATAGGCTGATTGTTACCATTTCTAAATTCCATATATATGTGTTAATATACTGAATTGGTGTTTTTCTTTCTGACTTACTTCACTCTATATAATAGGCTTACCTATTCTTTTATGTAAGTAGTGTTTGTTGTATTTCGCATAGGCTTTAGTTTGCTGAATACAAAGGTGGATAGTGACTGAACTAGAAAGGAAATTAATATCATACAGAAATAGTTATGGAAAATTCAGGGTCCTTATATTTCCCCTTCATCTGAGAACAATTTAATTTGTACAAAAAATTATTGCTTATTAGGTTAAAATTATGAAGTGCTTCTGTATGAGAGATTAACATGGGTGCAATGGTAAGAATAAATATTGCTCAGGAGCTATAGAGATAAATCATCAGGCCTATATTAGATCTCAGATTTATTCCCATCCTTCCATGCTTTCTGATAAGCAGGAGATTGAAAGGCAGCAAACTGCATACCCAGATTCCCAGACCCCCAGCCACTGTCTACTAATGGAAGTCCTGGTCTGATTGCAAAAGATTTGAAGGGAAATGATTATTTTCTGTTTCTGGCATGCTTCCAGTAGCAGCAGAAGCAATGGACAAATCTGGATTTCATGGTCATTCTCCAGCACTGGAGTTCTAGTCACAGGAGCTCCAAGCATGCCAGAAGGACCTCTGCAGGATAGAGTCACTGGGCTCTGGCCACAGCCAAGGCAGTGATGGTTGCAGGCAGATCAGATTGTTTCCATTACCAAGTCCAAGCTTGCTCTGCTTGCTTCATGAGAGGTCAATCAATCTGAGAGAAGAGGTGTTGAGGCAAGAAATACGACTGTATTTGGAGAGCCAGCTGACCAAGAAGAAGGTAGACTAACATCTTAAAATAACCATTTCACAGGGGTCTGGATGCCAGGTTTTTTTTTATAGATTAAAGATGGCA
This sequence comes from Madoqua kirkii, assembly GCA_006408675.1. Classification (NCBI taxonomy): domain Eukaryota; kingdom Metazoa; phylum Chordata; class Mammalia; order Artiodactyla; family Bovidae; genus Madoqua; species Madoqua kirkii. The sequence goes on along the minus strand of SJYC01046532.1, from coordinate 8,921 downwards.
GAAGGTAAGGAAACAAAACACAAAGGCCATTAATCTTGCAAATATTTCATAGAATGGCAAGCCTTAGGCAAGGGAATGTGTTAATGCCTTCCTTCTTACCATCTACACATACGCTTCCTTGATAACTCAGTTGGTAAAGAATCTACCTGCAAAGCAGAGTAAAGAATCTACCTGCAAAGCAGGAGATCCCAGTTCAGTTCCTGGGTTGGGAAGATCCACTGGAGAAGGGATAGGTTACCCACTCCTGTATTCTTGGGCTTCTCTTTTGGCTCCGTTGGCAAATAATCCACCTGCAATGTGGGAGACCTGCATTTGATCCCTGGGTTGGAAAGATCCCCTGGAGAAGGGAAAGTCTACCCACTCCAGTATTCTGGTCTGGAGAATTCCATGGACTATATAGTCCATATGGTCACAAAGAGTTAGACACAGCTGAGCAACTTTCACTCATTTACTCACCATCTACAGGTAGACAGGGTTCTGAACAAAGTCATTTTAGTTTAGCAGTCAGGCAAAGGGGCAGGATTTTCTGAGGCAGGTCATTATGTACAATTATAAAAGTAATGGAAAGCAAGTCAAAGAAACAGTTCCAATATAGAGTCAGAATTGACTTTTCCCTGAAAAAATCCCCCACTGTCAGTTCCTTCCACAATCTTGTGGAAAGGGGGCAATGACCCTTCTAACTGCTATGTCAGGTGGGTCTTTCTGGGAGTGTCCACCATCATTGCCAGTGTTCCAAGTGTTCAGATTTGTCCTTATTTGTTCTTCTTGGAAAAGTATCTATTTTATACATATAGATTTGGAAATATTGAGCTTCAAACCAGGGAGGCAGCATTTGAAGTTAAGAAATTTAGCACTTTTCTATGTATGTGAAGTTGCAAGAGTTACAGCTCACTAAAATAATTTCTTTGTTAGTACCTCAGCTATCTGGGGCCTGCAGTTTCCTCAGGATTTACCATAGGGAGTGGCCACAATATGGTGACTTCCAGATGGCAGATAGTCTCCTTCCTTGAGGCTCACTACCTCATGTTTGAGGGCTGCAACTGCTGATTATTTTCCTCAGATTTTCCCCTCTTGGTCAAGAATTTGACTATTATTTGAGAGATGTTTCATAATCAATTTTTGTCTCTTGGTGCTGGGAGGCTTATTCAAGATCAGGCAAAAATTCTTGATATGCCACTCTAGGTGTTAAGTTTTGGACCAGGCCTCATCAATAATTTAAATTCTCTGGACTCTGTCTAACTATAATCCAGAGGACATTTTCCCTGTGGTTCTTCCCATACCTAGAATCACATGAGCACAATTATTTTATGTTATAAAGGTGATTTTCTCAAAATGTTTAGCCTATGATTAAAGTTTTTTGAGGGCCTGATCACACATTGTAAGAGATAACAATCTTATAAATTAGACAGGATATAACCAATGCAGTTAGTAACATTGATAATGATACAGTGCAGCAGGAAAACAGCAAAACAAGATTTGAAAGTAAACAACAATTTAAAAGATGATTAATATAACTAGTTGTAATCCAGTTGCAATAATCAAGTGACCAAAGAAGTCATAATTGACTTAATGAGACTTTTTTAGTTTCATTGTACCTACCATTCACATTTGTGCTTGGCTTAATCTTTGAGGCAAGCATATGCTACTGACAAGATCAACCAGGTACAAAGAAAAACAAATGCTTCAATTTTGCTCACAAAAGGTATAATTTACTAAGCTATTGTAAGTCATAATTAGTTTAAGGAGAAGGATTTTCTTACACCTGAGAACACAGATTTAAACCGATATTTTTAGTTAGAATATGGGGTGAGAGGTGAGAAGGGGTTTCAGGATTGGGAGCTCATGTAGACCTGTGGCTGATTCATGTCAATGTATGGTAAAACCAATAGAGTATTGTAAAGTAGAATAAAGTAAAAATAAAATTAAAAAAATAAAATAAAATAGAGGAATGATTTAAAAAAACATAAAAATTACAACTGTATTTTCCAGTTTGCTCAGTCCTATGTAGCTAATATTTTTGTTAACAGCTTTATGAAGTTATCAGGTTTCCCACTGGAATTCTTCAATTTCTTACTCACTTCAGCATTATGATCTGAAAATCGGAAACTCATATTTATCTAGAAATAAATAAATATAAATCTTGAAAAGGAGGAATTTTTTCAAAGGCATCAGAGTGAAACCAAAACTGTCTATAATAAAAAAAACTTAAGAAAGCATGTTTAAATCTGATTACAGTCAATGCATTTGACAAAGCAACTCAGTTACTGCAGTTACATACAACATTTTCAGAAAATAAATAGAATTATGACTGATAATATACTACCAGGACATATCCAATTTTAGGAACTCCATATAATTTCTAGAATATGTGTATTAAATTCCATATAATTTAAAATTTATTACCAAATTAACATACCAAGTGAACCTAATTAGTTTAATATCTCCCTTTGGGGTGTTTCAGGGACCTTTTGAAGCACCCCAAAGTTAGCTAAATCTCAAAGGAGCTTTATAATAATTTGACTTTTGAAGTTTTGTCAAAAGAACCCTCCCCCAAAGCATTTTAAAACAACAGATTCATAATTCACTGTGTGCATCCATGATCAGTCGTGTCTACTTTTTATGACCCTCTACACTGCCTGCCAGGCCCTCTCTTCATGGTATTTCTCAGGTAAGAATGTTAGAGTGGATTGTCATTTCCCACTCCAGGGGCTATTCCTGATCCAGAAATGGAACCTGAATCTCCTATATTTTCTGCATTGCAGAGGGTTTCTTTTCCCCTTCTCTATGCAATGAACAGTAGCTGTGCAGCATTGGAGTGACTGAGAGGAGATACCTCACATCCAAAGTCAGGAGTGGCAGCTACCTTTGCTGGAGCAGCCGGTGAAGAGACATCCCACATCCAAGGTCAGGAGTGATGGCTGCACTTCACTGGACTGGTCGTGTGGAGACATCCCACATACAAGGTCAGAGAAACCTCAGTAAGACAGTAGGCACTGAAGCAGCTGTGAGGAGATACCCCACGTCCAAGGGCAAAGGAGAGGCCCTAGCAAGATGGTAGAAGTGGAGAATTCATGTTTAGAATCAAACCTCATTCCCACCAGAGATGCTCACAGGGCTCAAACAAACCTTCTGCACACCAGGACCCAAAGACCCTACAGAGACTGAGACAGAACTATGTTTGAGTGTCTATCTACTGTGGGGGAATGGGTCAGGGGTTGTCTGCCACAGGGACAGGGGCTCTGGGTGCATCAGAACTCGGGTATGGTATAAGCCTTCTTGGAGGTCACCATTAGCCACATCGTAGAGCTCCCAGAACTTACACAGGCCTGGGAAATAGACACTTGGAGGGCACAACAGAACCCTGTGTACCAGGAACCCAGGAGAAAAAAGCAGTGACCCCCGCCCCGCAGGAGAATGTCCCATTGCCTGTGGGTGTCTGGGAGTCTCTGGCGGAGGCATGGGTCAGTGTTGTCCTGCTACAGGGTTGGAGGCAATGAGTGTAACAATACATGAATGGAATCTTTGAGGGAGGTCACCATTCTCTTCATTATCTCCACCATAGTTTGCTGCTGCTACTGTGCGACCCCATGGATGGCAGCCCACCAGGCTCCCTTGTCCCTGAGATTCTCCAGGCAAGAACATTGGAGTGGGTTGTCATTTCCTTCTCCAATGTATGAAAGCAAAATTGAAAGTGAAGTCGCTCAGTCGTGTCCAACTCTTTGTGACCCCATGGACTGCAGCCTACCAGACTCCTCTCCCTGGGATTTTCTAGGCAAGAGTACTGGAGTGGGGTGCCATTGCCTTTGGCCCCAGGTAACTAGCAGGGAGGAAACACAGCTCCATCCATCAACAGAAAATTGGATTAATGATTTACCAAGCATGGCTTCGCCCATGAGAACAAGGCCCAATTTATCCCTCAGTCAGTCTCTCTCAAACAGGAAGTTTCCATAAGCCTCTTGTCCTTCTCCATCAGAGGGCAGACAGGCTGTAAACCACCATCAGAGAAAACTAACCAATCTAATTACATGGACCATAAGTGAGTGAGTGAGTGAAGTCGCTCAGTCATGTTCGACTCTTTGCGACCCCATGGGCTATAGCCTACCAGGCTCCTCCATCCATGGAATTCTCCAGGCAAGAGTACAGGAGTGGGTTACCATTTCCTTCTCCAAGGGATCTTCTTGACCCAGGGATCAAAAAAGTGTCTCCCATACTGCAGGTAGATGCTTTACCTTCTGAGCCACCAGAGATGAAACTATGAGCCATTCCATGTAGGACCATCCAAGATAGGCAGGTAATGGTTGAGAGTTTTGACACAGTGAGGTCCACTGGAGAAGTGAATGGCAAACCACATCAGTATTCTTGTCTTGTGAACACCATGAACAGTATGAAAAGGCAGAAAGATAGGACACAAAAAGATTAACTCTCCAAGTCAATAGGTGTGCCCAAGTTAATGGAAAAATAATTCCAGAAAGAATGAAGAGACATAGCCAAATTAAAAACAATGCCCAGTTGTGGATGTGACTGGTGATCGAAGCAAGGTACTATGCAGTAAAGAGCAATACTGCATAGGAATCTGGAATGTTGGGTAGGTGAATCAAGGCAATTTGGAAGTGTTCAAACAGGAGATGGCAAGAGTGAACGTCAACATTTTAGGAATCAGCAAACTAAAATCGACTGGAATGGGTGAATTTAACTCAGATGACCATTATATCTACTACTGTGGGGAGGAATCCCTTAGAAGAAATTAAGTAGCCATCATGGTCAACAAAGAGTTTGAAATGCAGTACTTGGATGCAATCTCAAAAACGACAGAATGATCTCTGTTCATTTCCAAAGCAAACCATTCAATGTCTGAGTAATCCAAGTCTATGCCCCAACCAGCAAAGTGAAGAAGCTGAAGCTGAACGATTCTATGAAGGCCTACAAGACCTTTTAGAACTAACACCCAAAAAAGATGTCCATTTCATTATAGGGGACTGGAATGCAAAAGCAGGAAGTGAAGAAACACTTGTAGTAACAGGCAAATTTGGCCTTGGAGTACTGAATGAAGCAGGGCAAAGGCTAATAGAGGTTTGTCAAGAGAACACACTGGTCATAGCAAACACCCTCTTCCAACAACACAAGAGAAGTCTCTACGCATGGACATCACAGATGGTCAACATCGAAATCACATTGATTATATTTTTTGCAGCCAAAGATAGAGAGGTTTTATACATTCAGAAAAAAAAAAAAAAAAAAAAACCAGGAGCTGACTGTGGCTCAGATCATGAACTCCTTATTGCAAAATTCATACGTAAATTGAAGACAGTAGGGAAAACCACTAAGCCCAACTCAAATCCCTTGTGATTATACAGTGGAAGTAAGAAATAGATTTAAGGGACTACATCTGATAGACAGAGTGCCTAATGAACTGTGGACAGGTTCGTGACATGGTACAGGAGACAAGGATCAAGACCACCCCCAAGAAAAAGAAATGAAAAAGAGCAAAATGGCCATCTGAGGAGGCCTTATAAATAGCTTTGAAAAGAAGAGAAGCAAAAACCAAAGGAGAAAAGGAAAGATACACCCATTTGAATGCAGAGTTCCAAAGAATAGCAAGGAGAGATAAGAAAGCCCTCCTCTGTGATTAGTGCAATGAAATAGAGGAAAACAATAGAATGGACAAGACTAGAGATCTTTTCAAGAAAATTAGAAAAAAAAAAAAAAAAAAAAAAACCAGGAGCTGACTGTGGCTCAGATCATGAACTCCTTATTGCAAAATTCATACGTAAATTGAAGACAGTAGGGAAAACCACTAAGCCCAACTCAAATCCCTTGTGATTATACAGTGGAAGTAAGAAATAGATTTAAGGGACTACATCTGATAGACAGAGTGCCTAATGAACTGTGGACAGGTTCGTGACATGGTACAGGAGACAAGGATCAAGACCACCCCCAAGAAAAAGAAATGAAAAAGAGCAAAATGGCCATCTGAGGAGGCCTTATAAATAGCTTTGAAAAGAAGAGAAGCAAAAACCAAAGGAGAAAAGGAAAGATACACCCATTTGAATGCAGAGTTCCAAAGAATAGCAAGGAGAGATAAGAAAGCCCTCCTCTGTGATTAGTGCAATGAAATAGAGGAAAACAATAGAATGGACAAGACTAGAGATCTTTTCAAGAAAATTAGAAAAAAAAAAAAAAACAAAGAAACATTCCATGCAAAGCTAGGTCCAATAAAGGGCAGAAATGGTATGGACCTAGCAGAAACAAGATATTAAGAAGAGGCAGCAAGAATATACCTAAGAACGGTACCAAAAAGATCTTCAAGGCACAGATAATTACTATGGTGTAATCGTTCACACTGAGACAGATATCCCGGAATGTGAACTCAAGTGAGCCTTAGAAAGCATCACTGTGAGTAAAGCTAGTGAAAGTGATGAAATTCTAGTTGAGCTATTTCAAATTCAAAAAGATGATGCTGTGTAAATGCTACACTCAATATGCCAGCAAATTTGGAAATTCAGCAATGGCCACAGGACTGGAAAAGGTCAGTTTTCATTCCAATTTCAAAGAAAGGCAATGCCCTAAAATGCTCAAACTACCACACAATGCACTCATCTCACATGCTAGTAAAGTAATGCTCAAAATTCTACAAGCCAGGCTTCAGCAATATGTGAACCATGAACTCCCTGATGTTCAAGCTGGCTTTAGAAAAGGCAGAGGAACCAGAGATCAAACTGCCAACATCCACTGGATCATCAAAAACGCACAGCTAAAAAAAAAGGAAAAAAAAACACATCTATTTCTGCTTTATTGAATATATCAAAGCCATTGACTGTGAGGATCACAATAAACTAAGGAAGATTCTGAAAGAGATGGGAATACCAGACCACCTAACTTGCCTATTGAGAATCCTATATGAGGGTCAGGAAGCAGCAGTTATAACTGGACATGGAACAACAGACGGGTTCCAAATAGGAAGAGGAGTACATCAAGTCTGTATATCGTCATCCTGCTTATTTAACTTCTATGCAGAGTATATCATGAGAAATGCTGGGCTGGGAAAAGCACAAGCTGGAATCAAGATTGCCAGGAAAAATATCAGTAACCTCAGATATGCCGATGACACCACCCTTATGGCAGAAAGTGAATAACTTGATAAAAATGAAAGAGGAGAGTGAAAATGTTGACTTAAAGCTCAACATTTAGAAAACGAAGATCATGGCCTCTGGTCCTATCACTTCATGGCAAATAGATGGAGAAACATTGAAACAGTAGCAGACTTTATTTTTGGGCTCCAAAATCACTGTAGATAGTGATTGCAACCATGAAAGTAAAAGACACTTACTCCCTGGAAGTAAATTTATGTCCAACCTAGACAGCGTATTAAAAAGCAGAAACATTACTTTGCCAACAAAGGTCCATCTAGTCAAGGCTATGATTGTTTCCAGTGGCCATCTATGGCTGTGAGAGTTGGACTGTAAAGAAAGCGGAGCACCAAAGAATTGATGTTTTTGAACTGTGGTATTGGAGAAGACTCTTGAGAGTCCTTGGACTGCAAGAAGATCCAACCTGTCCATCCTAAGGAAATCAGTCCTGAATATTCATTGGAAGGGCTGATGCTGAAGCTGAAAATCCAATGCTTTGGCCTTGTGATGTGAAGAGCTGGCTCATTTGAAAAGACCCTGATGCTTGGAAAGATGAAGGCAGGAGAAGGGGATAACAGAGGATGAGATGGTGGGATTACATCACCAACTCAATGGGCATGAGTTTGATGGATTCTGGGCGTTGGTGATGGACAGGGAGGCCTGGCCTCCTGCAGCCCATGGAGTCTCAAAGAGTCAGACTCAACTGAGCGACTGAGTTGAACAGAAGAAACATTGCCAAATGACAATAAAATATTTCAAAGGCTAATGCAGATTTCTTTAAAGGTAAATAAACACAAAATCCATTATCAAAGGCAGTTCAACAACTTAGGAAAACTTGTGCTTTCTAAAGAGACAGTAAAGCAAAATTTATGTTTTGCATGAGCTTTCTTCCATGGTTCATTCACTCAAACTTGTTTTAAAACTTAGTCAATCCTGACTGATTATGTATAAAACTTCTTTTTTTGAGAACTTTCACAAACTTTCTATCAATTGATTTATTGTAGCACAATTTTAACTTTCAAGTTGTTGAATATCTGAAGAGATCCTTCAGTTCAGTCGCTCAGTTGTGTCTGACTCTTTGTGACCCCATGAATTGCAGCACTCCAGACCTCCCTGTCCATCATCAACTTCCGGAGTTTACTCATACCCATGTCCATCTAGTCAGTGAGGCCATTCAGCTATCTAATCCTCTGTTGTTCCCTTCTCTTCCTGCCCCCAATCTCTCCCAGCATCAGAGTCTTTTCCAGTGAGTAAACTCTTCACATGAGGTGGCCAAAGTACTGGAGTTTCAACTTCAGCATTATTCCTGCCAAAGAAATCCCAAGGCTGATCTCCTTTAGAACGGACTGGTTGGATTTCTTTGCAGTCCAAGGGACACTCAAGAGTCTTCTCCAACAGCACAGTTCAAAATCATCAATTCTTTGGCACTCAGCTTTCTTCACAGTCCAATTCTCACATGCATACATGACCACTGGAGAAACCATAGCCTTCTCTAGATGGACCTTTGTTGGCAAAGTAATGTCTCTGCTTTTAACTTTTAAATATGCTATCTAGGTTGGTCATAACTTTTCTTGCAAAGAGTAAGCTTCTTTTAATTTCATGGCTGCAGCCACCATCTGCAGTGATTCTGTAGGCCCCCAAAATAAAGTCTGACACTGTTTTCCACTGCTTTCCAATCTATTTCCCATGAAGTGATGGGACTAGATGCCATGATCTTAATTTTCTGAATGTTGAGCTTTAAGCCAACTTTTTCACTCTCCACTTTCACTTTCATCAAGAGGCTCTTTAGTTCTT